>BPLR01007049.1:0-54704 GCA_021605095.1 Caerostris extrusa | reverse complement strand
GTTACGTATTGCTCTTCGTTAAATATTTTATAAAATTTATCCTTTTAATATATCCTTCCTCAATTAACTCTTTTTTTTACAAAAATGGAGTTTTAAAATTAAAAAATAATAATAAGTCAAGCTTTAGTCATGCATATATTTATATTATAAAAGTATTCCGAGAAATTCTTCAATAAGCTACATCTTAAATTCCAAAGTTGTTGTATCATTCTTTTTTTATATTCTCAAAATTAGTATTAAAATATAATTAGCCATAATGCTTAAAATCATTACAATATTTTTTTTCAATAAAAGCATAGCTTTAAATCAATCTTAATTATATTGCGCAAATTTGTATAGTTAAAGGGTCAATAATGCATAGATAATTCAAAAAAGAAAAGGTCTTCTTTCACCAACATAAACAGTGCTTACGATTAATTGCAAGAAGTTTTAATTAAAGTAATAATTTCACTTCTTTTCGTCTTTTTTTCTTAAGAAGTAGTGAATTACTTCGATATTTCTTCCTTTTGAAACAGTGAAGACATTATGAACTAATAGCTGAAATTTTTTTTCTCTCGCTAGATATGCAACAAAAAATATTAAAACAGTTAAATTAACTGAGGCATGCAATGGAATTACGCGTATTGTACAAGATTTATTAATTAAGGAGAATCGTTAATCAAGAAGCAGAATTGAAACTGTATATTTGAGAAAGATATGAAAGTTTGCGAACAAATGATTTGAAAAAAAAAAAAACACATTTTGATTTAAGGAGAATCTCAAATATAGATTAGTACACTTCTGTTTAGTTTATAAGTAAAAAACTTAAAAAACTTTATTAGATTAATTTCTTTCCAGTTATTAAAAAAAATTAATATGTTAATAATAATCAGAGCTCAGCAGTTTTTGAATAAATGTGATGATAGAATTAAATACAGGATTAATAACTGAAAAATGTGATATTTTAAAAAAGGATGATTTTTTTAAAAATTAAAATGATAGTTTTAAAAGAGTAATAGGTGAAAGACGAAAATGTTTTTTGCCAAAATCATCTATTTCTTTATAAAATTAAACATTTTTTATATATTTTTTCATTAAGCTTTTTCACTACTTTTTACATTATTCTTACTTACTTTATATTACTTATATATTAAAACGTACATATTTAATAGTTGAAAAATATCTAAAAAGATTAAGTTTTATTTTTTATATGTATAAAAATAGAATAAATTATAAAGTTTCATTAAAATTTTTTTTATCAACTGGTTGAATACAGTTTTTTCTGATATGTTTAAACATATTATTCTAGAAATATTTTGTAACCGTTCCCTGCCTCCTCCGCACTGCAAGGCGTAAGCATAATTGGTCCAGGCCTTGAGACTAACCGAGTTTGGTTTGATTTGGTTTTGGTCGCTCTACGGTGACTTTGCACACACTTTAGGCTAATTATACCGGAACCTACAATTTAACGTGGATTCCGAACCACTAGCAAACATCACTGTCATCGCCAGGATTCGTACCCTGAAGCATGTGCTACAAAACGTCAGAGCGCTAACCATTTGGCCATAAGGTCACCTCATCCTAGTAGAAGTACAGCTCAACGTGCGCTGCCGCTGAGAAACGTTTAGCACAGCGCAATCACATGCTTCTGTAGAGAAATGGTTAGCTTGTCATCTCTCATCCCTGTAGGTAATATTTAACGCAGCCCGGCGTATAAATTGGCCTACAGACTCTCACCCGGAGATGAAGTATATTCTGTGCATCCCGCGCAAACCTGAGTATCGCGTTTTCGGCTTATTCGTGGAATCTTTCCACGAATCTGTAATTATATGTTTTTAAATGTGTTAAATATTGTATATGTGCCGTGTTTGTGCGTGTGTATATAAAGCTATGGGTTCCCAAAGCTCTAAGTCTCAGCCCAACCATAGCCAGTTACATTCAGCTGTACAACCTGAACACTATAATTTTATATACAATTTACAAAATCGTATTAAAAAAAAAAAAAAAAACCTATTTTTACTTTTAAACAATAATTAAGCTATTATATTTAGACAATTTAATAAAAACAAGAATTTTTTTATATTATATACATGTATAAGGTTTTAAAATTTCAAACGAAATAGTATAATTTGTGAATTGCATAAGTTTTTTAAAAAGACATAAAAAAGAACTCTTATAAGTAACTCCTAATTTGTAAATAAAAGAATAGATCATTCATAGATTTATAAACACATACAAATCCAGTAATTTAAATATAGCAGTAGAACAATTGAAACGAGAAAAAATAATTATCATATAATTTTAACATGCAATTTATTTTACCTTACGTTTTTCTCGTCATATAGTTAAATTCAGGCATTGTAAGTAGGTAATATATTTGCACTTTGTTTCACATCTTACTGCTCTATATAGCACATCTGGATAAAAGTGTTATAAGAATTAATTTTGTGTTCGGATGTTTTCGAAAATAAATTAAAAAGTTGCATTATTAGCATGCTTTACTAGTTAAATAATAATTGACATTTATTTTTCTTTTATAACAAAAATAGCATGAAAATAGTTTTAACTGTTTTTAGAAATACTTTTATTTAGTCTTATATTGTTACTTAAAAATATTTAATTATAAAAAATAATTTTAAGAGTAAACGCACAGTGAACAATATTTCAAATAATTGTGTCAAATTTTATTTATTTATTTTGAAGTGATAGTGAAGTTAATTTTTTTTTACGAATCAAATCACAATATCGATTAAAAAATGTAAATGTTTAATCAATGCAAATGCAAAATGTATAATCAATAATAAAATTATTTAATATTTATAGAATGCTTTATTATATACATTGCGTAAAATTCTCTGAACACTACTAATATATATATATATATATATATATATATATATATATATATATATATATATATATATATATATATATATATATATATATATATATATATATATATATATATATATATATATATATATATATATATATATATATACCTTGCATGCTGATATCTTTACTACAGATGTTCAGATTTATCAACAAAAAAGAATTCTTAAAAATGTTTTAATCAACTTTACAATGCAATACAGTAGAAATTCCACAAAACTCTAAAAATTTAGTACGAAAACTTCTGTTAGACAAACATAAATAAAGTGTTTTGTGATCATGAAAAAATAAATTTTAAAATAAATCTAGGTTTAGAATCATGAAATAGCATATTTATTTTTCTACAACATGGAGACTGAAGACAATTTATTTATAAAAATGGCCACGATTTATATCGATGTAATTTAAACTCTTCAAATTTTATTCATTTATAGATTTTTTTAAATTTAAAATTAATATTGCATATATAATAAAAAAAAGATTATAACGACTTCTTGATGATGATCGTTTGATTAATGTTTAAATTTAAACACTACATACAATTGGAAAAAATAAAATAAAATACAACAAAAAAAATAAATAAACTTGTAATTCTTAAAAAGAACTAATTTTATAAATCACATTTGTTTACGAATATTTTAGTTTTTAGTTCCAACAATAAAGTAAATGAAAAGCAATTTTAAAATTTAATGCTTTATTAATAAATAAAATGATACGATGTTAAACATATATTGTCAGATAAAAAGATTTCAAAATTGAGAAAAAGTACTCCGTTTTTGATTTTTTTTACGTACTAAACAAACAAAAATGTTTATATAAATTAATTAAAAATAAAATATTGTTTACAACTGTTAGATTTTTTTCCCTTTTGTTTGAAGTTCGATATATCAAATACTCTTTCAGATAATAAAGATTCGTGTGACTTTAAATTTTAAATTAATAACTTTAACAAATTATTTATTTAAAATTTTTCTATGTGACAAACAAATGTGAAACCCTTAATATAATATTTTTGAAAATATTTCAACTATAACATTTAAATAAACATATTTATTTCATAAACGGCTCACTACACTTTTATCTGTATTAATTCTATTACAAAAATTTACGTAGGTGGATAATGATAAGTTATTTGATGTTTAAAATTTAATCGTTTGAAAGGCAATGGAATTAAAATAAAGTTGACTTAATATCGGTAAATTTTAAGGTTTTGAAAAACATTTATTTATATTTACTGAGACGTAAAAAATAAAGGTTTGATTTTTGTCTGTAGAAAACAACATGAGTCATTCTCAACATAAATGGCAGATAAATTGTTAATTCATTTTTTTCTTATTCCACTTGGTAGACAACAACATCTAGACCACTTCCAAGAACCCTGGTGGTCTCAAGGAAGGACAGAAAGATAGCAGCTTCTGTTGTATCCGTAGGTAGATGTTTGACTTAGCTCCGTGACGCTGAAGAAGGAAGACAGTGCTTTCCGGGAGAACTTTTAGAGGGAATTACCCCCCATTTCAGTATTGCATTGCAGGAAACCCGGAAAACTCCACCAGGTAGTCTGATTAACGAGGTAAAATGCTCAACATCACAAATGATATTGAGTCTCCTCGTTTTTTGAAATAGTGTCTACAGCAACGCCGCCATCGGGTGAACCTCCACCCTAACGCCCACCAACAGCGCACGTTGCCACTCAGCCGCGAATTGGGCTGATTTAGTTTTTAACCATGTTGAGAGAAAGCGATGGGTCAAAATATTTAGTAAAAAATAATGTTTCATGTAGATCTTTCTAAATATAACAGTTTCTTTTTTTTTTTTTTTGTTTATAAGTTTATAAAAAAAACTAAAAATGGGTAGGCAATTTAATAACAAAAAAAGATATTGTTGAAATTTATGTCATCTACAATTATTGAATGACTACGACTAAGTTCATATACTTTTCCTTCGAAGAAATAAACGATCGTCGACGAGTGACTCATAACCCTACGGTCTGGCACTGTATTCAGATAAAGGAAAAGGTTCAAATCCTCTGCTGGTAGATATCGCAGTCGCTGTGTTCCGATACGTGAAGTAACAATGCAAATCTACAAGATCTAACAATGTAAGATCTTTCATCAGCATCAGATTCTTTCATCAATATTTGGAATGCTTAGGTGAAATTTTACCAAGTTTGTTTTCTAATAGGCATTTTTGAAATTTAAAATGTATTATAGTTTATGTTACTAAAGATAGGGTACAGTTGTAATAATATTCTTTATATTGCATTTTTAATAATATTATTTCGCACTATAAGAGATAAAGAAAAAAGCTACAATAAACCTACAACCTACTAAAAATGAATTTTGCTTTTCATACATATCATGGAAATAAAATAATTTTCATTATAGGACAAATATAATTTTTATTTGCTAATAATATCCATTAAGAAGTTAATATAAGTAGGGTTTTAGTCACATTTAAGCTATTATAAAAGATTATTGATACAATATATTAAAGAATGGATACTTTACAATGCGTGTTATTTTAGTTATGTCGAGAGAAAATTAGGACCTGGAAAGGCATGGAGAATATCTACTATCAGAAATAATGCTATCGCTATACCATGTAGTATGTAACAGCTGCGATTGTAGTTATAGACTTAGATTATCGATTGATGTCTAGTTATCTTTTTCGGGCTCCTCTATTCAGTGACTTAGTAATTTCACGCGAGTTCAAAGGATCTTAGAATCTCTTTTAAGGTGTTACGATCTGGAACACCAACGAGACTGGTATGTCTAAGATACTTTAAATGAAATTGATATATTGTACATTAGTGAGATGTAAATAATTTTGTTTTATGAAAGTTTTGAGTAAATTTTATTTCTAAATAATTATACCATTATATGTATGGATGTTTTTATCCCCATTGTCATGTTAATTATGGTTCATAAATAATAATAAAATTATTTAAGACAATATAGGTAATGATTTCGAAAATAAAATATCATTTCAGAAATAAATTAAATTGACAACGTAACTGACGAAAAAGAAAATTTCAATTGATTACAAATTGCAATTGAAAAAAATAAAATTTGGTAAATTGCAACTGAAAAAAATAAAATTTGGTAAATTGCAATTGAAAAAAAATAAAATTTGATAAATTGCAATTGAAAAAATAAAATTTGATAAATTGCAATTGAAAAAAAAAAATTTGATAAATTGCAATTGAAAAAAATAAAATTTGATAAATTGCAATTGAAAAAAAAAAAATTTGATAAATTGCAATTGAAAAAAGATAAATTGCAATTGAAAAAAAATAAAATTTGATAAATTGCAATTGAAAAACTAAATTTGATAAATTGCAATTGAAAAAAAACTACATTTGATAAATTGCAATTGAAAAAACTACATTTGATAAATTGCAATTGAAAAAACTACATTTGATAAATTGCAATTGAAAAAAAATAAATTTGATAAATTGCAATTGAAAAACTAAATTTGATAAATTGCAATTGAAAAAACTAAATTTGATAAATTGCAATTGAAAAACTAAATTTGATAAATTGCAATTGAAAAAACTAAATTTGATAAATTGCAATTGAAAAAAAAATTAAATTTGGTAAATTGCAATTGAAAAAAAATAAATTTGGTAAATTGCAATTGAAAAAACTAAATTTGGTAAATTGCAATTGAAAAAAATAAATTTGGTAAATTGCAATTGAAAAAAAACTAAATTTGGTAAATTGCAATTGAAAAACTAAATTTGCAAATTGCAATTGAAAAAACTTAATTTGGTAAATTGCAATTGGAAAATACATTTCATTGTAATATAAATATTTAGTAACATTTATCTTAAAATAAAAGTTATTTTAAAATTAAACGTACAAATGATTCCAAATAATGTGTAACTGATTGCAAATTAATATAGCTTAGTATGTTTTCCAATCTAAATTATTTACAAATCAGTAATTTTTATTCACTGAAAAGTATACTTGAAAGAAACAAATATAGTTACAGAGTTAAGAAAACCGGCGAATATCTTTTCACATTCATTTATAAAAGTTTATAGTACTACTTGAAATATCCGGTAAATAAACATTTAGAAGCGCTCCCAATTCGATAAGGAATTTAAAACATTTATTTGTCAGTCATTAAAAAACATCACAACATTTCGAGTCAGACATATCGAAGCAAAAGAAAACTTGAGCAAATCCTCGAGGCCATAACGAAATCAAAGTGTAGCAATGTTTTGCTCCAGTGGACAACATTTCCCTCCTCTCCTTTTTTTCCATCCTTTTTCTCGAGGGATCTCCTTTTCTGGACATCAGAGTTTGAAGTTCTCAAAAATGAAGGCTCGGAATGTCGCGAAAGAAATTCTGAAAAGGGGTACTTCCAGGTTTGTAGCCAATGGGGAAAACCGAGAATTATAAGATAACGAAAACTATTGAAAGATTTTTTTGTATGGAAGAAAATGGCGTAAAATATTTTAGAGCTTAAAATTGATAGTTCAGGGTGGTTGAACTTAATATTAGACATATCGGCCTTGTAAATTAGGTTTTTTTTAATGCAGCTGACAATACATAGACAGTTATCTTTATGCCATAAGCAGGGGCTGCACGGCTGTTACTCATCACTATACAAAGGGCACGTGCAGCTTTAAAGATACACTATAGACGCGAGTAACTCAACCCTCACAAAGCTCTACAAAACAAATGTTGGATCGGAACCTACTGTTTAAAGGGATTCTGAACGACTCACAAACATCTATGACACCGCCGGGGATTCGAACCCGAAACCTGTGGTACCGAGCGCCAGAGCCCCTCGGCCAACAGGCCTCGGCTTCTCTATATGATTCGACTAAAAATCCTCGTCTGCATTTAGTAGTTTTCAGAAAGTAATCCTGAGTTCAATTTCTCTTCTGGACAAACTCATCATCAATGGCGCAAGAGCCCCATGGTGGGCCAAAGCAGACTCCCTACATACTGGCAGATTTCCAGACAGGAGATGTTTTTCTTTTGCGGGTTGGGGTTGCCAGCCTGACGACAAACGCTCAACAATCATATTAGATAGGGACCTACGGTATAAAGTGGATTCTGGACCACTATAAACATCCATGACATCGCCGGGGCATGAACCCGGAACCTGTGGCCCCGAGTGCCAGTACGCTAATCACTCGGCCATCAGCCGATTATTACGACGCATACAGGTATCACTATCTTTAGCAGCAAGCATAACACTGATCATTTGTACAGAACAAAATAGCCAACTCTTTTCGGTACCATTATTATTAAAATTTGCATAACACTGAATAAAAATAAAAGAGCTTATTTAAAATGTGCTTTTCCTTTAATTTTCACATTTCAAACAAACACATAGTATATTAATAAGTAAAGACAAATTAATAATTCAAACTTTTGAACTAACAGTCATTATATTCAATAATAATAATAATGAATGAATTTTATTTGAGCTTACACTATTTGAAAAATATAACATCAAAATTATAATTATAGATGCATATAATGCGCATTTGCATAAAATATATATAATTTATATGCGTTTGCGTATAAATTATATATATTTTTTTATGTTTTTTTTTATCTAAATATTTATTTGCAGTATGTTGAGTAACTTATTCTGTGTAAAATTCAATTCGGTGAACTAAATAATAATTTTGACCATCAAAAACCCTAATAACTTATAAAATAATTTTCCAGTGCAATTAATTTAGTGCAAATCCTTCTTTACAATTAGTGCAATTGTGATTTGGTTTGGTTTGGTTTGTCGCTCTACGGTCATCTAGTGCACACGTTGGGCTAAACAGACTAAGACCTACGGTTTAAAGTGGACTTTCGAATCACTACAAACATCCATGGCACCGCCGAGACTCGAGCCCGAAACCTGTGGTACCGAGTGCCAGAGCGCTAGCTACTCGGCCATTCAGGTCCAGTGCAATTATGAAGAAGGATTTTTCATGTAGCAGCAATAACATTCACATTCCTTGAACATTGCTCATCATTACAGAAAAAAATAATTAAAACACTTTTCATGATCAATTTCGAAATTTAATTGCAAATGCAATATGTACTGATAATTTATCAAGCTTTTCTTTTATTTGTTTTTAATATTGAAAAGATAAAATTAATAGCTAACTGAAATATTTGTTTCGTAAGTAATCGTTACTGTGATCAGTTTCCACACATTTCATGATAAAATTAAGAAATTGTTAAATTATTCAAATTAACAATACAAATTCTCTAGTATGGTACAATAGCTAAGATAGAATTTTTGCATACATCGAAATAATTCGGAAAAAGATTCCGCATGAATTAAAACCGTACATGGATTAAAACTTCAATTTACCAGAAAAGTTTATTTATGAAGAAATTGTTAAAGTAGGAGTAATTGTGCTGTTGATCATGTTACATTTCGATTCCATTAAAAAAGACGATTTCTAAAAATAAAAATAAAATGTCTGTCGTGTGTATTAATGTAGCGATCATACAAATGGCGAATCTGAACAAAAAATTGAAAAATATTTGTTTTAAGTGTTTTAGACTCATTTAGGGATTGGATGGATAAAAACCTTGATAAATTAACTTTAGTAAAGTAAAATGTATAATTAAAGTAAAATAATCAACTAATTTTTTATAGAATATTTAATAATAAAACTTAAATTTTTAATTATTTTTTTTTTCCTATTTGTATCTAGCAAAGTACATGTAATTGGATACGTTTTTATTGATATAGTATTAGATCACTATTTCGTATAGCATAATTAATTTAGACAAAAATGGATGCTTTTGTATAAAAATAATAATTTCATATGTGCAAATACTGAAAAAAAAAATTAAATAGTTAAATAGTAATTACATTAATGATACAATCAATAAACATACACGCATCCTATTATGACAAATTAGTACAAATAAGAAGATAAAATTCAGCTACACACTATATATTCGAAGAATATAATAATATAAAGGAATTCGTTTAAAAAATAATTTAAAAATGGATTTCAGCGTTCGGATTCCACAACGCAAAAATATTTATGGTAAATATTTATAACTAATTCTCAAAACCTTAATTTCTTTTATCAGAGCTAGCCAAATAAAATTTCGATCAAAGTTAAAAATATCGATAGATAATTTAAACAAACAATTTTTAAAAAATAAAATCAGTTAATTTTTTAGTTTATGGATATTAAACTAAAAATATTAATCGTAAATGAACATTTTACGATTCCGGCTTTTAACGGAAAATTGTAATCCTTTAAATGTAAACTTTCTGACGATTCTTAAAAGTCAAAAATAAAAGAAAAACAAAAATTTATAAAATTGCAAGTAACAGAAATTAAAAAAAAAAAAAACTTCAATGAAATTCAAGACCGATTTAATATTTTATGACGAATCATGTTCAATAAATGAATTTAAATTAAATTAAATGCTTTATAATTTAACTTTCTTTTAGTGCAAATCTCGCACAAAAAAATTTTATAACGAGATCAAATTTATAACATTTTATTTATTAATCTATAATTGTAAATTTTCTATCAATTATCTATATTTAAAAAATATTTATAATTAATTTTACGTAATTCAGTTAATCATTTACAATAATTCTAATTGAATCTTTAATGATAATGCATTTTATTAATTAAATAAACATTTTCTTAAAATAAGTTATTGTTGATATTCAAATATTATTTATCATATCCCATATTTATAAATAAAAAATAATAATATAATGGAAATATTTTAACGTATATTCTCTCCAGCATTTAAACATTATGAATAAACTAACATTTTGCTAGATATAAAAAAAAATGTTTTTCAAGGGTAATTTTCAATATAAAATGATCCAACTTTTTATCATTGCTATAATAATTACATAAGAAATTTTTTCGGATTATGTTTAAACATCGTCAATTTAAAAAAATTGGAACGTTAAAAATGGCATTTTGCAAAAACATGACGTAAAAGTTAATATAACATCGTTTATCTTCTATTAATCAAAATAAGACATACATACGCTAAATATATGCAACATAACTTTTATTGCTTTTAAAAAATTATAGTACCATTTTTTTATAAAAATAAAATTAAATATAAACAATCTATACTATTTTAAATGATATTTACTTTTAAATAGTTTGATAACATCTGAATTTCTATTAAATTTTGCTTCATTAATATAAAAATTTTAAAATAGAAAAAAAAGCATATGATATTTATTATGTTTAAAAATTTTAATTTTTTTTCAAGTTGGAATGTTAAAAATCGTATTTTGCGATAGCATCACATAAAAATTCACTTATTCTAATATAACATCGTTTCTCTATTAATCAAAATAAGACATTATGCATAACGCTAAATACATACAATATAATTTATATTGCTTTTTTAAAATCATAATGCCATATTTTCATTTTCGTAAAAAACAAAATTAAATATAAAACAATCAAGCTATGTTTTTTAAATGGTATTTACTTTTAAATAATTTGGTCGCAACATCTGAATTTCATTAAAATTTTATATTATTAATATAAAATTTTATAACAGAAAAAAGCATATGATATACACTTAAGCAATAGCGATGATATTATAACAATTGGGTTTGAGACATTTTATTTATTAATATATCGCAATATTCAACTGGTCAGGTAATCAAACACAAAAACTTACCTGGTCCATCTCCTTTAATCACAGTGAATCGCATAATCGCCGCAATCATCACTAATAACACACACCTCATTGTGAAGCAACGTTTGGTCAGTTGTCGATCAATCACCGTAGTCATCTTTCCGAGATAATTATCTTTTACGAGTTTACTCAATAATCACCAGCGAAAGTTTTATCGATAATTATATTTCACCATACGAATCTTTGCCACATAATATTCTGCAAAAGACGAACTCGAATTGCGAATCTATAAGTATTTGGTGCACACTAAAAATCAGTTCGTGAAAAAGTTGTTCACACTTTGCAAATATTATCCACTACGATTTAAATCCAATCAAGAAGAAACAATGATGAAGGAGATGATGTAACAGTGTTTTAAAGGGTAAGGGTACAGTGAAAAATAAAAAAAAAAAAATTGTGATGAGTGATGAATTTTTTTTCGTCAATGACAGAATCACCGTTTCAGTGAATCCTTTTTTCCACTGACAACTATATAAGGGCGCCAATGAAGAGCATAACTCAGTGTGAGAGCCACCTCGCTGGCGAATGCCACAATCTTTTGTTGGGGGAACTGCCAGCGCTCGAGTTTGGGGTGTCGACCGCTTGGCGGCGCTGGCGGCCCGTGTCGTGCGGATGGTGATGTATTTTCCTTGTTCCCTTTCCGATGAAAGACTCACGTGGGTCTCAGAGGATATTCGTGTGGATGACGATGCGGTTGTTTACTTTGGGAGATGGTTTTGTTCGCCCTTTGTGTACTGAAAAGGGAATATTTCAATTCATAAACTGAAAACTTAACGGGATCGATTCAGTGGGAAGAGATCTTAATATGGGAGGAATTGAAAATCACTTTTAATGGGTTCAGGTTGTTGTGAGAAGTACAATGTAGTAATCAATGAATCATTTCATTTTTTTTTTTTTTTGAAAATTATTTAAATGATTTGTTTTCTTATTAATATTTTGTTTCTGTAAGATTTATTTTTGCTAGAAAAATCTTGTGTATTATAAAGAACAACAGAAACAATCATGAAGGAGTTCACTTTTGGTTAGTTTTGTGCCTGAATCACATCTTTCGTTTTATAAAAAAATTGCTTCAATTATCTTTTTTTTGCATTGCTTAATTTATTTTCAGAAATTTTTGTTTTTGTTCGGCTTTTGTGTATTTAATATGAATATTTCACTTCAAAAACCAAAAAACTTAACAAGATTGAAGTTTTGAACAATTATTTATATGGTAGAAATTATGTATTAACGGGTTCAATTGTTGTGAGAAGTACGTTATTGTAATCAGGGACTCATTCCATTTTTTTTTTTTATTTTGAAATTATTTTAATGATCTGTTTTCTTATTTATATTTCGTTTCGTAGATATGTTTTTCGTTGAAAAAATCTTTAGATTGATTTGTCTTTGGTAAAGAACAAAAGAAACTATCCCATTTGAGCTCACTTTTCGTTAGTCTAAGTTTGAATGCCTGAATCATCTCATGCCTTATGTAAAAATTGCTTCTATTGTTAATTTTTTCTCTTTGATTATTTTATTTACCGAATTTTTGGTTTTGTTCGCTCCTTTGTGTACTGAAAAGGGAATATTTCAATTCATAAACTGAAAACTTAACTGGATCGATTTGGTGGGAAGAGATCTTAATATGGAAGGAATGGGAGGAAATCGCTTTTAATGGGTTCCGGTGTTGTAAGAAGTACGATGTTACAATATCTGAATCATTTCATTTTTTTTTATTTTTGAAAATTATTTTTAATGATCTTTCGTTTTGTTAAGAAATGTTTGGTGGAAAAAATAATCTTGAGATTTGATTTGTCTATTATATTATAATAATGGAAAAAAAAACAATAGGAACAATCGCGAATGGCTTCAATTCTGGCTAGTCTAAGTTTTGCGTTTTACAAAAATTGTTTTAATTATATCTGTTTTCTGCAATGTTTAATTTATTTTCAGAAATTTTTTTGTTTTGTTCTGCATTTCTGTGACTTAACATGAAATATTTTATTTCAAAACCGAAAACATAACAAGATTGACTTTTGAAAAATTATTTTATATGGGAGAAATTATGGGTTAATGGATTCCAGTTGTTGTGAGGATTACACTAATAAAACTGAATATTTAGACAATTTTCACCTTCTTCATTAAAGAAAAGAAAAAAAAGATTAAAAAAACAAGATTTTAATTATTATTATTATTTAATTTTGCTTAATATTTTATTTTAATAAGATATGCTTTTATTGGTAAAAATTTTGGGGACTGATCTTTCGATAAAACTTTGAATCAAAGTTTTTTTAAAAATCCATGGATAATTTTAAAAAGTAGAACAGAAAGGGCAATGGAAATAAACTTGAATCAATTCAGTGTGGGTGTAGATTTAATCCTTAAATTTTGAGAGGTCTACGATGGAATGTCTAAATTTTCATACTGTTTTTGAAAAAGAATTCAGTGATCCGGTTTCTTTTTATTAATTCATTATTACTAAGATACCTGATTAGAAAAAAATACGGATTGATTTGATTATAAAATGGAAAGCAGAAATCAACTTCAATGAATTCAGTACTGATTTATTTCTTAAATAAGTTCAGTGAAAGTGAATATCTAAATCATTTCACATTTCCTTTTTGGAAAAAAAACCAAGATAATTGAAAAACCTTTTAATGATTTATTTCATTTCTGAATGTTTCATTTGAATAAGAGATGTTTTATTGATCAAAAATTTTTGAAACTGATTTTTCGATAAAATTTGAATAATGTATTTTAAAACGCAAAACAACTGCGGAAAATAAACTTGAATCAATTCAGTGTTGGCGTAGATTTAATCCAGTAGTTTTGAGATGTCTACGATGGAATATCTAAATAATTTCACTGTTTTTGAAAATTTCAAGAATATGTTCTCTTTTTTATTCATTCATTGTACAAAAATGCCTTATTATAAAAAACTTTTATGGATCGATTTGTTATTAATATAAAATGTAAAGCAGAAATTAACTTGAATGAGTTCAATTCAGATTTAATTCTTAAATAAATTCACATTTCTTAAGAAAATGACTTCAATTATGCATTTTTGCATTTATTTAACTGAATTCATAAATTTCTTTGACATTAAAAATGGGAAATAAATATATATATATTTATTTACATTGGAGATATCGTTTTCACAATAAAGGCCACGAACTCTGTTGTATATCCTGCAAAATGATGTTGTATGAAATTTCAAATGAAAATAATATTAAACGGCTTGTATAGTATCTAAATCTGAAATCTGAATATCTAAATTATTTTACACTTTCTTTTTTGAAAGAAAAAAAAAACTAGATGATTGAAAGACATTTAAAGACTAATATTTCATTTTAATAAGATAGACTTTATTGTTAAAAACTTTTCGATTAAATTTTGATCAAAGGTTTTAAAAATATCAATATATAATTCAAACAAACAGAACAGAAAGAACAGCAGAAATACACTTGAATCAATTCTGTGTGGGAGTGGATTTAATCCAGTAGTTTTGAGATGCTTACGATAAAATATTTAAATAATTTAACACTGTTTTTTAAAAAAAATCAATGATTTGGTTTCTTTTTATTAAGTCGTTATACTAACATGACTTATAAAGAAAACTTCTGTGGAATGATTTGTCAAAGATACTAATTAAAAATGTACAGCAGAAATCAACTTGAATGAGTTCATTCTCTCTTGAGTTCATTCATGCTGATTTAATCCTTAAATAAGTTCACGCTTTTAGGAAATCAACTTCAATTTTTTCCTTTTGCATTTATTTAATTGAATTCATAAATTTATTTGACATGTTTTTTTGTTTCTGATGCAGCTGGCAAATACTTAGACCGGGATCTTTTTATGCCATACGCATGGGCTGCACCGGCACCGACGTTACTCCGGGGGCCCGTGTAGCTTGAAGATAAGCTGCAGACACGGAGTAACAATGGCCCCGCAACGCTCTATGATCCTATTGACCGGGGATCTACAGTTTTAAAGTAGATTCCGAACCACTACAAACATACATAGCACCCCGGGATTCGAACCCGAAACCTGTGGCACCGAGTGTCAGAGCGCAAGCCACTCGACCGTCAAACCCTATTTGTTTGACATTAAAAAGGAAATATATATATATATATATGTATATATATATATATATATGTTCGACGATAAATATATGTTCGACGACGATCCCTGTGGCATATAGTGCAAAATGTCATTATATGGTATTTCAAGTAAAGTAATACGTCATGTATAAATCCATATTGGATGGACAGTAAAAAGGCACAAAGATAATGTATTTATATTTAAGATATAACATAGTTGAAAGATTCGTGTAAATTTGTATGTATTTCTTATACAAAATTATTTAAAAAATGGGGCTGATGTCCATACTTTAATAATGGGAGAATACTATTGCATTGAAGCATGTAAACTGAACCCCCTTCTGCTGGCAAGTCTTCTGCTAATTATACGGCAAACCTCTGCGTCAAAATACCAATAAACAAAACTAAATGGAAAAGCTCATATAATGACTAGCGTTAATCTCTATTGAGTCACTTTGATGTTAAATGTTGACTAACCAGATTTGCTACCTTCGAATCGAACCTTCATTCTGTAGTATATTAGATTAAATGCACAACGAGGGGAGGCTGCCTTAAAATTTGATGAATGATGTTTTCTTATAATTATATGTCAATTATAATATGATGAACAACACATTGTCTTTAATATTTTAAGTATAATTTAATTGTTTATTAAAAATCAATTGAATTCATTTTGTATTTGCGCATTTAATTTCTATTATTTCTCTGTATTTTCTTAAAATTCTATGCAATAATTTGTTTTCCTCTTTAAACCATAGGTCCCTATCTAATATGACTGCAAAGCGTTGGGCGCAGGGCTGACAAACCTACCATGTAAGAGAAAACAACTCCTGTTTCGAAATCTGCCAGTAGTCAGACGGTCTTGGCCTACTATGGGGCTGTTGCCAATGAAGAGGAATATTTATTTTCCAGCATAAAACTATTATAGTAATTATAAAAGAGATAAATACTTACTAAAAATTACAACAGTTTTTTTCGTGATTTTAATGCGTAATTTTTCCTAGTAAACATTTTTCTTCTTCTAATGCAGCTGGCAAATAGACCGTGATCTTTCGCCATAAGGGGCTGCACCGGATTATTTGCATTACCCAGGGGCGCATGTAAAAGTAAGTCACGGAGGCGCAGTAACAATGCCCTGCAACGCTCTACGATCCTATTGACCGACCTACGACTTAAAGTGGATTCCGAACCACTCAATCACCCATGGCAACGCCGGGATTTGAACCCAATACCTGTGGTACAGAACGCCAGAGCGCTCCATTCAGCCATCAGGCCCCAACATTTTATGGTTATTAAATGAAAATTTACATTGTCTTTGTTAATTTAATCTCCTCATATAGTTTCAAGTAATTAAAAAATAACTCCCATATTAAGTCAAAACTGCCTGGGTGATAGCAATTAGAGTTTTCAAAATAGGTTGTTTGTTTCGAAATTCGACAGGCGATATTGAATAGAAGCCTTTATGGAAATGGACGCGTTAGACGTGTAGGTCGGAAGGTCCTTTCATTAGGTTAAAAGCAGAAAAATAATAAAACAGAATATCAGGAACATGCGAAATCTTCAGATGCCTCCTTTGGAGTGCATTTGATAACGCTGATTCCGTTAATTTTTGTCGTTCTGGAAACAAATAATTTGGATCAAAGTGCCTTCCATGCGAAAACAGCAAACATAGATAGCAGAATTAAGAGTGTCATAAAGCACCAGGTTAAATTATTTTAGGTATAAAAACTATATTAAATTTTTATTTAATTTTAAATTTAGTTTTAAACAATATAACAAAGTTTGTATTGCATATATTATTAATGTAGCTGAAATAAGTAAAAAAAAACCACTAAGAAATGAAATAAAATATTTTTAACTATTCCGATAGCAAATATAAATCGCAATGCACTTATGAGTATATATTTCCTGACTATATTTTATATATTAAAATGAACTTATTTTCTAAAAAAATTATGGAATAGTTGTTTCTATGATACTCTATGAAATGAGTTTTAGTCATCAACAATTAACTATTCCAAAAGTTTTGTTTTAATTATTCTTAAAATATCTAAATATAAATAGTTTAAATTCATGCAGACACTAACAATGAAGGCAGACGTTTCGTTAAAATGCATATTCTACTAAAAATTGTTGTTAGGTAAATAACTTCACTATATTCCTAAATATTAAATAACATTTTGTAAGATATACATGTATATGTCTGTATGTTAAACGCTTTTAAATAATGCAATGTATTTAAACTAATTGAAATTTTAAATATAATTTTTTATATCGAAAAAAATTAAATTAAATTTAAACAGAAAAATAAAGCTCATATGTATAACAGTGCAATGTATTTAAAGTAAAACATTTAGCTATAAATAAATTGCATTGTTATACGTTTGTACTGTATTTTATGTTTAAATTTAATATCAATTTACATTTGAATATAAAAACAATATTTAAATTTTTAATTACTCTAAAAGGGTCACTTTGAACAATATATAAAAACTTTTTAATGCATATATATTATTATTGTAGCTGGAATAATTAGAAAAAAAATACGACCAAAAAAAAAATGAAAATAAATATTGAAAAATTTTTCGATACCAAATATAAAATGTAATTATTTATATGAAATGTAATCGGAAAAAAGATACTTATATTAAAATGAATTTTATTTTCTAAAAAATTAAAGAAAGAATTTTTTTTTATATTACTCTATGAAATGAGCTCTAGACATAATCAATTAACTATACAAAAGTTTTATCATCTTTATTTTTAAAATATTATCTTTAAATTCATTACAGACATTAACATTATGGTAAATGTTTCATTAAAATTATTCTGCTAAATATTGGTCTCAGGTAACTAACTTCACTATATTTTTAAATATTAAATATAATTTTTAAGTTTATATACATATATGTAGGAGAGAGAGAGAGAGATATATAAAATATATTTTTCTTAAAATACATTGCATTGTTATGTATTTTTCGCTTTATTTCCTACGAAGCTAAAAATAAACAATTTTGGATTTCTCGTAAATAAATTATAGTTTAAATTTATTAAATAGAATAATGTATGTAAAGTTACTGTTTATTGCCTTATTACTTTAACTAATATTGAAATATAGTTAGCGATATTACTATGATAATCCTTATGCATACATTCTGAGTTGTATTGGTGAAAGTTCTATTCATTAATTCTTAATTGTCAATAAATTCATGTATGCAATTATTTCTGGTTTAAACGGAACATTATTCGATTAAAAAACTTTAAAAGTTTTGAAATAGCTTTAATAATTAATTGTAAAATATTATATTTTATAATTAACCATAATTTTATTACGTTCACTATTTCATTACAAGCCACGAATTTAATATACTAATAAATATTTTAATATGAACAATTTTATAATCGTATTTTATAATTAATAGTAATTGTTATTTTAAATTAAAATATATATTTCTTTATATAAATCTTCTTTTTATAAGTCTTCAAAAAATTAGAAAGATTACATAAACATATTAAGAAAATTTGTTTCTATATAAAAATAAAATTCACACTGATTTATTAAACAAATCAACAAATTTAATATTTTATAATATTAAAAAAAATTAAAGAAACATAACATTGTCAAAGTTTTTGAATAGTTAACATTTAGATTTAAAGCTATTCGCCATAAGACCAACAAAAATGTAGCAGATTTAGTGTTAGACAGTTTATGTTTTCGGTTCCAAGGGTACCTGCTGCTTCAAGTTGCGTCCCATAAGTGTTTGCCACATTATTTTTTTCCCATAGAGGCAAACAGAAGGGCATTCCAGCATGCAGATTTATCGTGCCTATCACTGGCATAGATATGGAAACTTTTTGATCGAATTATGTAGGAAAATGAGTAAATTAAAAAATTTGTAATTGGAGTAAATGGAGAGAGTAATACAATTAATTTTAAGATAAGGAATGTCTTATTGAAAGAAATGTATAATTAGTTTTATTTCTGAAATCTATTTTTACATTATTTTAAAGCCTATGAGCATATATCTATACGGATATATCTATATGCATTTCATTTCATTAAATTCCAGTAATGCTTTAAATGAAATGGAATAGAGTAAATATGATCAACTAAGTTTTATTCCTGTTTCCCTTGCAGTTACATACAAGCTATTACTATATATATATATATATATATATATATATATATATAGAAATCACGGAAGCTGCGATAATATGTTGTCATAAACTGAAGTATCTACAATCAGAATGAAATAAAAAAATCTTTAAATATGTTCAGATTAATATTTCGCAGAGCCCGGGAAAAAAGAATTGGTAGGAATTCACCATAGAAAATCAAGAAGCCTGTTATAAGCAAATATGGAATTGAATATTAATATGAGTTAGTGTAATAACTGAATCTGTTAAATGTAGGTCGTGAATTCAGAAGGAGCAAAACGGGTGTTATTACAGGATATCCCTTTTCCTTCCGGGAGAGAGCAAGTTCAAGCCAGACTCGCAACAATGTGAGAGAGTATTTTGGGCTAGTACTCAAAACATTACAGAATTGTTCACAAAATATAACGTAATGTAGTGGAGAACAATTAAACAACAAACAATTTTGTATATGTTTGTAATACAACCCACCAGCAAGAATCTATGTCTTTTTCAACACATTGTCACCAAAAATACAGCTTGAAAACTATGTAATCTAAATTAAAAAAATAAATAAAATGAAAGGAAGCAATTAAGTTTAAAAAAATTCAGGCACCACAATCTATGCATCGTGCTAAATTGAGTATACTCTTGCATATTAAGAGAGATATAATATATTGTATTAATTCTGTTATAAATGTGTTAGAAACGGTGTATATGATTTAGTACAGGATATTTATTTTGATTACTTTTATATCACTCAGAATTTTAAAGACTGTATTGAAAAAAAGATCACGGTCATGAATTAGAGGACTTCGCAACGCCTAAGTCTTCAAACCTATAGAAAAATAATTTACCAATATAATTTTTGTTATAATATTTTACAACTTACTAGAGACATGTCAATGGTAGGGCCAATTTTAAAAGATGGTCAAATGTCAATCATTTTAGTAACATTCTAGTGATGATACTTATATCATATCCCTTGATTACTTTTTAATACCATTATTACGAACAGCTACCCCCTCTACAAGTGACCAATACCAGCAAGTTTGTGCGCAGTACAACAGGACTTCAAATCAATTCCACATGAGATCCAAACATTTTTTTCTGTAACTAGTGCATATATATATACACTGAAGTGACAAAAGTCATGGGATAGCAATATGCAAATTTTCAGATGGCAGTAGCATCGCGTAGAACAGGTATAAATGCGCAGTGCTTTCGCAGAGCTTTCATTTCTGTTCAAGTTATTCATGTGAAGAGGTTTTGACGTGATGATGACCGCACGACGGGAATTAACAGACTTTGAACGCGGAATGTTAGTTGGAGCTAGACGCATGGGTCATGCCATTTCGGATATCGTTAGGGGAATTCAACATTCCCAGATCCACTGTGTCAAGAGTGTGCCGAGAGTAGGAAATTTCAGGCATAACATCCCACCATGGACAGCGCAGTGGTCGACCGCCTGCACTTAACGACCGAGACCGGCGACGTCTGCAAAGAGTCGTAAATTCTGACAGACAAGCAACACTGCGTCAAATAACCGCAGAAATCGATGTGGGACGTACAAGGGACTTGTCTGTTAGAACTGTGCGGAGAAATTTGGCTTTCTTGGCTATTCCAGCAGAAGACCGACTCGAGTGCCTTTACTGACAGAACGACATCGCTTGCAGCGACTCTCGTGGGCACGTGAGCATATCGGTTGGTCCCTAGATGAATGGAAAACCGTGGCCTGGTTCGATGAGTCACGATTTCAGTTGGTAAGAGCTGATGGTAGGGTTCGAGTGTGACGCAGACCCCACGAAGCCATGGGCCCAAACTGTCAGCAAGGCACTGTTCAAGCTGGTGGTGGCTCCGTAATGGTGTGGGCTGTTTTTTCATGCCATGGACTTGGTCCTCTGGTGCGACTGGACCGAACATTGACCGGAAATGCTTATGTTCAACTACTTGGAGATCACTTGCAGCCATTCATGGACTTCATGTACCCAAATAACGATGGGATTTTTATGGATGACAATGCGCCATGTCACCGGGCCACAACTGTTCGCGATTGGTTTGAAGAACATTCTGGACAATTCCAACGAATGATCTGGCCACCTAGATCGCCCGACATGAATCCCATCGAGCATTAATGGGACATCATCGAGAGGTCTGTTCGTGCCCAAAATCCTGCACCATCAACGCTTTCACAATTATGGACGTCTATCGAAACAGCATGGCTCAATATTCCTGCAGAAGACTTCCAACGACTTGTTGAGTTCATGCCACGTCGAGTTGCTGCACTTCGCCGGGCGAAAGGAAGGCCGACACGATATTAAGAGGTATCCCATGACTTTTGTCACTTCAGTGTATATATACATATAAGCATAGTAATTAGTTATTATCAGGCATGACAGAACAAAATAATAATGCGTTAATGAAACCTATGTGCAAAATTCCGTTTCGCTTACATATTGCTGTCTTCTAGGTTTTGAAAGATCTGGAACTCAAAATCTTAATTCTGTATGATCAATATGTTAGGCTGACAGCTTGGGAAAAAACTGCGGTTTTAATTGTAGTTATGTATTGTCATGTATCGTAATCATTTTATCTTGGTGTTTAAGTTGCGGTTTTTAAAATTTTCATCGATAATATAAAAATACAAACTTTTTGTGAAAAACTTTGCTGTTTTTATAGTTACATGTATAATGATAATTATTATCCAATATTTTCAATCAAAGCTTATTAATTACCTTTTTTTTTTTCATTTTTACAAAACTCATTTATTATAAATTTAATGTATATCCTTACAAGAACACTATTAACAAATATTATATTTCTGTACATCCTTCTGTTTTAAAATGTTTATATATACATGTATAGAAAAATGTCCAAAAAATCATGCATTTCTATACACTTGACCAACTAAATTTAGAATACGTCCAGGGATAGCATTTATACATCTAAAAATGTAGTAAATCATAAATTATTATAATGAATTTGAAATTTTACTGTCTAACTATTACAAGATATTCAATTTCTAGTCTGATTACTACGAGCAATAACTCTGATTAATACGAGTTATTTTAAAAATTATTTCAACCATTCCATAGATCATATAATATGTCAGACTTTAAAAGTAAAAAAAATTCTAAAGTTATAAAAACCCCTTAGACATTTCAAAACCTCATTAAGATTAGAAATTGTCCACGCAGCATTTATTTATTTTCCATAAAGAATGACGTCCCATTCATCATCAATTGAACATTTTTATAATCATACGCAAATACTTTCATATTTCCTTGGTATTTAATCTTTACATTTTTTCTCTAGAAACTTTAAAACTATTTCTTAATGTAACTAATCATAATTCTATTAAAATAATTATTAATAATGCATTTAAAATAATTTAGAGTGTAAAGAAACTGATGACAAAAATAAATAAATTTCAATTTTTATACAAGTTATTATATAGTTTCATTCGAAAGTTTTGATATGATGGCATCTTGTTTTTGATTTCTGTTTTTGACTTTATTGTAAGATAGTTTACTTTATCATAGACAAAAAAAGAGCATTTTCTACATCACTATTATCATCATCATTATCATTTATATAAACCCTTTCTGAATTACCAAAAAACACAAATTATATTCGCTAACATGTTGTTCAGACAAGAAAGCTTAGAAAATAATAAATCAGGAGAAAAATAATAGCTTTTATATATAGTGCCTAAATAAGAATAATTGGTTTTATTTGTAGATGAAGTTTATTTTTCCCTATTTAGTTTCAGAATTATGTGGACATTATTTATAAGTTTGCATTATAAAGAAATATTTATGTCTTTCTGTATTAGTTGTTTTGCTAATAATAACTGAATAAGATATTCCGCTTAATAAATTTTTGCATTGCTTCGCTATAATTACAAAATAAAGAAAAGCAAAGTAGAAAAAGAAAGTAGTTTTTTCTACAGTGTGTCAATGAAAATTATATTAATGGGTTTGCAAACAAACATAATCAAATATGAATAATATTTTCTTCATTAGGACGCTTAACATATTCTAGAAAGGCATATCCACGATTAAAAATAAAATAACATTCTAATATGTTTGAATTATAAATAATATTGTTTCAGATAACGAAGAACTACAGTGAGATGAAAATCAGAAAAGCAATTTTATGTTACATTATGAGAGACAAAAAAAACAAAATTAACCTTATAAACTAATAAAATGAACGAAATAATATTAAATTAACTTAATTATTAATTGAAGAACATCTGTTTTGTAAATAAACTATCTAAATTGAAACCATAAGAATTCTTTGACTGTGGTATATTCAAATCCCGTTAAGTTTACAATTTCTAGTATAATAATAATGCTATGTCTTACTTATTGCACAATAAATTATTAATAAGATTAGTTGTAAGCATACTGGAACCAATTCCAATTTATAATAAGAATCTCTAAATTAATTAAATAGAAATAAATTTCATTTTAATTCTTTCAATACAGAGTGTAACATAAATCTATGAGATCACTTTTGATGTTAGCCACCACTATAAGTTTAAATGCTTTAATTTTAAGTAGCAGATAGTTGTATAGTCAAAACTATTGTTTTTTTTTTTTTGTGACTTTCAATATAATCAAAGTTACGCCTTTAAAGAAATTTGGTTAAATCTGAATTGGTCAAATTCAAGATTATTTAAAATTTCCTTTGGACCAAATGTTACTTAACGAAAGATAATATCAATATCTTTGAAATATATCGGTAAGAGCAAAAAATTAAAAAACTTGAAATGAAGAAGAAATGATGGGAAGTAGGATATGAGAGATTGGAAAGGCAAACTGTCAAACTGTCAGAGTCTCAATAAGATGGCCGCTAAGCATGATCCAACATAGGCAAGTATGGTTAAGTCTTTAAAAGTAAATTAGAAAGCCATAAGTAAGATGGTTTGTAATGATGGCCCTCCAACATAGATAAGTGTGGCTAAGTATTTAAAAATGAAAATTAACAAGCCATAAATTATCAAATAACTTAAAAAATATATTGCAAACCCCATGTTATATCATCTAACTGATAACATTGTGCAAATGAGAAGGCTGAATTCATAGCTTCACTACAAGCTTCTTCGAATGAATGGATGGCGAAAAATAAGGACAATTTGATCCGATGCACGGATCTTTCTGTCATAAACAAGCAAAACATCTAGAGAGCAATATCTAACCTGAGGTAAAAACAGGTAATACTTAATTTCTTCAACTTTGAAAGCACATCCAGAAAGTGCCATGGTCTGAATGTTTATAACTACAGAAAAATAAATATAGTTTTTGCAACCAATAACTAAAATTAATTCAAAATACATGTAAAACATTGTAATAATTTTTGAAAGATAATTTTGTCAAAATGTATCCAAATGAAAATGGAGTTTTTCATCAAGATTCAGAATTATTGCATTATAATTATATGCATAGAAATATAGTATGTTTAATTAATATGTAATTTTCTTTTGCTGAGTGAGGAGAAAAAATGAGTATAAAAATGCTTATTTCTAACAAAAAAAAAAAGTAAAAAATAATAACAGTAACACTAGAAGCACATACATATTTCAACAACAAACATAAATAACATCTAACAAGGAACATAAGTATAAAAAATATTTATTTTTAACAATATTTCTAACAAAAACTATCTTTCGTGCGGGGATGATTTAAGATTAAACGAATTTATTTTATTTTATTTAATGGATTCAAAACTGGTGCTCATTAAACGTTATAAACTTTTTTCGCAAAAATTAATTTTCAAACTTATACACTAATGACAAATATGGCAAAAAAGAGAACATACGGCAAGGTGTATTGTTTAAATATTGATATGATCATGTGATATTTTAATACACATAGTCAAAGTAAAGGTATGTAACGTTTATTTACATACCTTTGTATTTTACTTGACTGTGTATTAAAATATCACATGTGAAAACAATAATTTTCATAGCAATTAAAGAATTATTTAAAACATAATTATATGCATCATTTTGATAGTTAAATTTTACAATAATTATTAACAGAGTTTGAAACATTTAAGATTTTAATATCAATTTCATAAATGCATTGATGGTACTATCGTCATTGAAGTAAAAACCCAACATTGGCATTATTATTTTTTTTTTAAATTTCTGATGCAAAGTCAAAACGTGAATATTAAATATAATAATATTCATGCATGTCAATGTTTTACTATATTTATCAATGGAACATAACATATTTCAACCTTTTAATTTAAAGTAAAAATCTACTTATTTTTAGTTTCTCTAAAAATTGAGCTTACATTACATTTTTTTGAAGTAATTGATGCTTTCATTATTGAAACAGAAAGTTAATATTAGCATTTGCTAATTTTCTAAGGTACGCTAAGTTGGTAAATATGTATACTTCATGTATAAGTTGGTAAATGTGAATATTTCATGATGCTAAACTATATATATCAGTGTACTTACTGATATATATATATATATAGTTTAACATATAGAATAACCTTATTTTAAATTTTGAGGTACGTAATGAAAATATTTTAAATATAATAACATTAATTCATGTCAATGTTTTACTGCATTTACCAATGGAAGATAACAGATAACAAATATTAATTTAAAGTAAACATTTATTGATTTTTAATTTCACTAAAAATTGAATTCTTACTACTTCATTTTTTTTTTTTTTTGGGGGTTGAGTAAGTTCTAGGTTCATAATTGAAGTAGAATATCAATACTGACATTTCTAACTCTCTAATGCACGTTAAGTTAGTAAATGTGAATATTAAATACAATAATATGTCATATATGCCAACGTTAAAATATATATCTATCAGTGCCAGTACAACTTATAGAGATATCACATGTGTTAGGTAGATGTTGTTATTAAGTAGAAGTAATTATGATTATATAGAAGTATATTATGTAGAATGTTGTTTTACGTGGAAATTCAATTTTTAAAAGAACAAAAATATGTATAGTAAATACTAATATGAAATATACCAGTACCAGTAGAAAAGTAATATACATATTGGTACTAAATATAGGACACATATAATATACTCCTTGAAATAAAATTACAATTATATCAGCTTTTTTTTCTGTAGTTTGCAAGGAAATTCAAAAACTAAAATCAGGAAACAAATACTTCAAAAGCAATGTTAAGTAAACGAAAAATTTGCATAGCTAGAAAATTCAATGTGGAAAGACTTTGAAATATTGACTGCTTTTCATATCAGTGCTATATTTCCATGGACACTAAAGACAAAATTTCTGCAATAACTTCCAATCCTTGAAGTAAACACTCATACACCCTCACACCTTCTGCAATACTAAAACGAATCCTCATCACGTAATTGCAATCCAAAAAGGCTGCAATGGCTGATATGGGCGAATGGAGAGATTCGACTTGGGAAGCTATGCAAATAAAAAAGACACGCCCGCGCGCTACTCTTCGTCATCGAAGTAGAAAGTCAATATTGACGTTCACCAATAGAACGGAAGGGGAGAAAAATCTTGTTTCAACGAAAATATTCATTCAAAACGAAATACCGAGAAAGTGTTGTGAGAAAGTTCGGTCGGGCAGAAAACCATTTATATTTGCCACCCACCGCCACCCCCACCCTCCTGTGTATGTTGTGTTTTTGGAGAGAAACTCGTGTGCTGTGAGATGTTTATCTTATCTTAGAACCCCCTTCATTCTGTTGACCCCCTCCTCCCCCTAATACCAGAAGGAAATTAATGCTTTCGGCATTTTCAATTGGTTATCAATTTCTGTATGACTAGTTTTAGATTTAAGGTACGTGTGTGTGTGTATGTGCTTCAGTATTGGAAAGATTTAAATTCTCATTACTAGAGTGGAAGAAATTGAAGAAAAAGTAATAAAAATACCAAACACATTGAACTTATTTTGTTGATGTAAACCTTTGTTAAAGAAAATTGCATTCGAGAAAAAAAAAATAAAGTAAAAGTAACTTTAAACGAGGTTTTCAGTCAGATAAGATACATATTTAATTTCGTTTTATTTTTGTAGTTACTAGGAAAAATCAATAATGCACAACGGAAATCAATAAATTTTTCAAAATTTTCATACTTACTTACAGTGTTTTAGTTTTCAAATGTTTAAATAATTTTATTTATGTTCAATAAAATAATGAGTAAAAATAATTGAATTAAAAGGAATAAAAAAAACTATTGATACATGAATTTCATTATTATTATTTTAATAATGTACTCGAGAGATTGAGGTAAAATGTGTAATAAATAGGTTCGTTTTAAAAAACAGAAATTCTTCAAAGTATTTATTTTTTATTTGTGCATTTTGAAAACAAATTTCTGCTCATAAATCTCAAATATTTATCAGGAAAATCAAACACGTTAGTGAATATAAATAATTTATTGTATCCATAACCATAAAACTGAAGAATATGGAACTCGTATTTTAAAAGATTGTTTCAGCAAACATTTATTTCCCTATACATTGTATTTTTAGGAAACAAATCGGTTATTAGATTTGATTGAAATCATGTATTCGGCTTTCTGATATGTTACAAATTAAAATAAAAAAACTGAATTAATAAGCGAATTAAAATGAACGAAAACGAAACTAAAATAAATGATAATGCAGTTATATATTACAAAATTAAAATAAAACACTTATTTAAAGTGATTTCTCCTCGATGAGTATGGTTTCTTCTTTTTAAACGCATGACTTTTAAAAGTTCTGAATAAGTGGATTGTGAAAAAAAAATGTTTCCAGCTTGTTGTTGTCCCTTTTCCCACTTGGTCAACAGCAACATCTAGACCAAGTCCATGAAGCCGTGTGTTCTCAAACAAGAAACCAACCAGTCATGATAATGGATAAAAAATGGAGCTTCTTTTTGTCGTTGACCTTGCGACGCAAATGTATGGGGCATCCAAAGGGAGAAATCTGACTTTACCCTACCCGGTTATAACCTAGGGCACTGGATATCCAGATACCAATTTTAGTTGCCTTTTACGACATGTATGGGCTGCAGTGGGACTATTCTAGCCCAGATCCACACGGGACAAGCTCCTAAAGCTTAAATTACCGCATCAAAATGCAGATCAACGAATTTATGAACATTTCCCTTTGAAATTAATTTTAACTATTCACAATATAATAGTAAAAGATATTTTTAATTGTTAGAAAGTGGCATCGTGTATAAAGCGTCTGCATCAGTATTCATGCTGTCTGGTGGAGGTTTTCGGGTATTCCACATGAACCTTAAATACAGAGCTGTTACCCCTGAAATTCCTTCTGAAAAAAACGATGGCCTATTTTGGCATCCTTTAATATGTAATTTTTGCATATATAAATGAGAACAAAAAGACCCATAGATAATAAATAATAATAATAATAATAATAATAGAGAGCTTTTTAAAACATTTACCGGCTTAAAAAATTATAAATTTTTGAGAAACATTAAATGAAGTTAAACTACATTCGTAAATTTAAAAATAGTTAATTATGCAAACATTTCTATTTAAAAAATTAGATTTCATAAGTAAAAAAATATATACAAACGTTTTTTTAAGAAACTAAGTTACCTTTTCTGGTTCTCATCTACGTGATACGAATAAATGTTAAAATTTATATTTTATTATTTTATTTTATTTTTAATTATATTTTATATTAGTAATTTACATTTATGTAATTATAGTTTATTTTTTGTAATTTTATCTACCATTGCATCTCGGAATCTAAATGCTTCTCATCGCAATTTTGTTTTTAATGACATTGCCAAATGAATTTTTTAGTCTAATCTATATCATATATAATTAGTCCATTCATCTCTATTAGCTTTAGCATTTTATTAACATATATAACAGCTATATTTAAAAAACAAACAATAAAAAATAAATAAATACGTGATAATTGCAGAACCTAAATATAAATATTTGACCAAAACAAGCTCGCGTCACAAAAACTGTAATACATACATTTAAAAAATTCTTCTGTGCTTAATTTTTGTGCATTTTTTTCTACTATGCCATAATGACAAACAATCCAGAAATTGAATGGGTTTCTTCATGATACTCCAAAATTTCCATTTATTTTCTGAAAAAGATGCTCGTCTATCTAGAAAAGAAAATAAGCAATGAATAATTCATTTTTCTTTCTATATTCGTAATCGATGCTTGACAGAAATCCCCGTCCGTTTTTAATGGTAATACACTTGCATTTTAAAAGAATCCACATTGTTAATATATTATTGCGTAGATCTTGTAGGAAATGTTTGACTTTTAAAGCAAGAAAGTAAACATTGAATAATTTATCACCCGGTTTACAGAATAGAAAAATATTTTTATACATCTCTTCTTCTTCTTCAAAATTAAGTATAAAACTAGCCTTAGGGGTGGCAAGAGAAAGCGCGGCTTATGTTAATATTCATATTTTGAATGCGCATTTTGTTTACTTAAAAAAAAGTTAGTTTAAAAGATTGTGATATTGAGACAAAGCAGAAGCAGGATTATTTTGTTTTTATTTCTCTGTATTTTATCAATTATATTCATGGCAGTCATCTACATATGTTAAAATAAACGTACAATAATGTACAATAAACTTTTTAAAATTATACTTTACTTTTTTTCAAAAGTGATTGAAATCACATACTGTATATTGTATATTACTCTTGTAATATTTATATTTAATGTTACATAATGTCACATAATGTTTTTTAATTCATAGAGCTTGTATATTATGATTATTTAGAAGTATATTATGTTGAATGTTGTATTATGTAGAAGTTCAATTTTTAGAGGAACAAATACGTAAAGTAAATAATACAGTAAATATGTGAGTAGAAAAGAAATATAAGTAGTGGTACAAAAAACAAACGAAAGCTAAATATATGTAGTGGTACGAAATGAACGAGTAGAAGCGAAATATACATAAGTATACGAAATATAGGTAGTAATATATATAAACCATACGTATTGAAATTACATTACATTTATCTCAGACATTTTTGTATTGTGCAAGGAAATTCAAAAACTAAAATCAGGAAACTAATACTTCAAAGGCAATGTTAAATAAATGCAGCATTTGCATATCGTTGTGAAAACAAGATTTACTGCTTTGAAACATATGAGTGCTATATTTCCATGGACACTAAGACAAAATTTCTCCAATAACTTCAATCCTTGCAGTAAACACTCATACACCCTCGCACCTTTTACAATACTAAAACGAATATTTATCACGTAATTGCAATCCAAAAAGGCTGCAATGGCTGATATGGGCGAATGAAGAGATTCAACTTGGGCAAGCTATGCAAATAAAAGACACACACGCGCGCTACTTTTCGTCATCGAAGTAAAAGTCAATATTGACATTCACCAATAGAACGGAAGGGGAGAAAAATCTTGTTTCCACCAAAATATTCATTCAAAAGGAAATACCGAGAAAGTGTTATGAGAAAGTTCGGTCAGGCAGAAAACAATTTGTATTTGCCACCCACCCTCCCTTCTTTGTGTGTTGTGTTTTTGGAGAAACTTCTGTGCTGTGAGATGTTTACCTTATCTTAGTCCATCCCTTCATTCTGTTGATTCCCTCCCCCTGATGCCAGAAGGAGATGAATTCTTTCGGTATTTTGAATTGGTTATCCATTTCTATATGACTAATTTTAGATTTAAGGTACGTGTGTTTGTGTGTGTTTGTGTGTTGTTACGGTGCTGAAAGACTTATGCTTAGTGTTGGAAAGATTTAAATTCTCATTACTAGAGTGGAAGAAATTGAAGAAAAAGTATTAAAAAATTAAACACACTGAATTTATTTTGTTGATGTAAACCTTGTTAAAGAAAATTGCATTCTGGAAAAAAATAAATTAAAAATGTTACTTTAAACTAGGTTTTCCGTTAGATAAGGTACATATTTAACTTTGTTTTATTTTTGTTGTGACTAGGAAAACAAAGTAATAAACATCGAAAATCAATCAATGTTTCTACATTTTTGATACTTAGTATAATTTATATGTTAAAAGACATTTCAGCAAATATTTAATTATATTTACTTCGATATTCATTATATTTTTAAAAAAAGGCATCGATTATTAAGTTTCATTGAGAGTATGTAATTATACGTTGCATATTAAAATAAAAACAGGAATTAATGAACAAATCTAAATAAACAAAAAAGTTTTATTTTGAAAACAAAGTTATAGTGTAATTATATATTTCAAAATTAAAAGGAAATAGTATATTTAAAGTGATTTCTTCTCGATGAATAAAATTCTAATTTTTAAAATTTTGTAAACGTAACTTTCAAAAGATCTGAATAAGTGAGTGAAAAAATAACTTTTTCTAAAGCTTGTTGTTGCTTCTTATGCCACTTGGTCGACAGCAACATCCAGACGAAGACCATGGACGCGTGTGTTCTTAAACAATGAAACGACGAGTCATGATAAAGGTAAAAATGCAGCTTCTGTTTTTTCTTTAATTTGTGCACAAAAATATGAAAATGGAATTTGACATCTTCGTTTGGGTACCAAAAGGGTAAAATTTAGGGTCTTCTTGTTATATCTTCTTTGGGTACTCAAAAGAAGAAGTCTGATTTTACCCCAACAGGTTATATCCCCGGGCATACTCATTTTAATCACCTTTTGCTATATGCATGGGCAACAGTGGGGGTATTCTAACCCGGACACTCACGTAACAAGCTCCAAAAGCTTAAATTACCACATCAAAATGATGACCAACTTGGTAACTAATTATCAGTTTCTGTACGATTAGTTTTAGATTTAAGGTACGAGTGTTTGTATGTTACGACGACGTAATACTTATGCTTTAGTATTGGGAAGATTTAAATTCTCATTACTAGAGTGGAAGAAATTGAAGAATAAGTATTAAAAAAACTAAGCACATTGAACTTATTTCGTTGATGTAAGAATTTGTTAAAGAAAATTGCACACCAGGAAAAAAAAAATAAAATTTAAAAGTATTACTTTAACCGAGGTATTCAGTCAGAGAAGCTTTCAAATATTTGAATAATTTCATTTGTGGTTACTAGAATAATGCGTGAAAAATAAATGACTTCAAAAGGAATATAGAAAATTAAAGACAAAAGAATTTCCTTATTATTACTTTAATAAATATATTAATAACTTATAGAATTTATCTGCATAACACACGTGTTACTTAGATGTTGTTATTATGTAGAAATATTTATGATTATATAGAAGTACATTATGTAGAATGTTGTATTATGTAGAATATTGTATTATGTAGAAGTTCAATTATTAGAGGAACAAAATATGCAAAGTAAATAAATACGATATATACGAGTAGAAGCGAAATATACGATATATTAAATATACGTACTGAAATTACATTACATTTACGGCATGCATTCTTTTGTATTTTGCTAGGAAAAACCAATGTTAAGTAAATGCAACATTTGCATAGCTTGAACATACAAATCATTGTGCAAAGACTTTGAAACATTGAATACTATTTTCAGGGACAACAAGACAACACTTCTCCAATAACTCAAACCTCGAAGTAAACACACATATACCCTCACACCTTTTGCAATGCTAAAATGAATCCTCATCACGTAATTGCAATCCGAAAGGCTGCAATGGCTGATATGGGCGAATGAAGAGATTCAACTTGGGCAAGCTATGCAAATAAAAGACACACACGCGCGCTACTTTTCGTCATCGAAGTAGAAAGTCAATATTGACATTCACCAATAGAACGAAAGGGCAGACAAATCTTGTTTCCACGAAAATATTCATTCAAAAGGAAATACCGAGAAAGTGTTATGAGAAAAGTTCGGTCAGGCGGAAAACGATTTGTATTTGCCACCCACCCTCTTCTATTTGACGTTTTGTTTTTCGAGAGAAACTTGTGTGCTGTGAGATGTTTACCTTATCTTAGGCCCTCCCTTCATTCTGTTGACCCCCCCATTTATTCTTAATGCCTGAAGAAAATGAATTCTTTCGGCATTTTGAATTGGTTATCCATTTCTATATGACTAATTTTAGATTTAAGGTATGTGTGTTTGTGTGTGTGTGTGTGTGTTACGATGCTGAAAGACTTATGCTTAGTGTTGGAAAGATTTAAATTTTCATTACTAGAGTGGAAAAATTGAAGAAAAAGTATTAAAAATTACACACACTGAATTTATTTTGTTTATGTAAGCCTTTGTTAAAGAAAATTGCATTCTGGAAAAAAAATAAATTAAAAATATTACTTTAAACTAGGTTTTCCGTTAGATAAGGTACATATTTAACTTTGTTTTATTTTTGTTGTGACTAGGAAAACAAAGTAATAAACATCTCAAATCAATCAATGTTTTCTACATTTTTGATACTTAGTATAATTTATATGTTAAAAGACATTTCAGCAAATATTTAATTATATTTACTTCGATATTCATTATATTTTTAAAAAGGCATCGATTATTAAGTTTCATTGAGAGTATGTAATTATACGTTGCATATTAAAATAAAAACAGGAATTAATGAACAAATCTAAATAAACAAAGCAAAACAAAGTTATAGTGTAATTATATATTACAAAATTAAAAGGAAATAGTATATTTAAAGTGATTTCTTCTCGATGAATAAAATTCTAATTTTAAAATTTTGTAAACGCCTAACTTTCAAAAGATCTGAATAAGTGAAAAAAATAACTTTTCTAAAGCTTGTTATTGAATTCTTATGCCACTTGGTCGACAGCAACATCCAGACGAAGACCATGGACGCGTGTGTTCTTAAACAATGAAACGACGAGTCATGATAAAGGTAAAAATGCAGCTTCTGTTTTTTTTTTGAATTTGTGCACAAAAAATGTCTTTGACATTTTCGTTTGGGTACCAAAGGGATAGATTTAGGTCTTCTTGTGAAGATCTCCTTTTGGGTACTCAAAAGAAGAAGTCTGATTTACCCCAACAGGTTATATCCCCGGGCGTGCTCATTTTAATCACCTTTTGCTATATGCATGGGCAAAAGTGGGGGTATTCTAACCCGGACACTCACGTAACAAGCTCCAAAAGCTTAAATTGCCACATCAAAATGATGACCAACTTGGTAACTAATTATCAGTTTCTATACGATTAGTTTTAGATTTAAGGTACGAGTGTGTGTATGTTAAGACGACGTAATACTTATGCTTTAGTATTGGGAAGATTTAAATTCTCATTACTAGAGTGGAAGAAATTGAAGAATAAGTATTAAAAAAACTAAGCACATTGAACTTATTTCGTTGATTTAAGAATTTGTTAAAGAAAATTGCACACCAGGAAAAAAAATAAATTTAAAATCATTACTTTAACCGGTTTTAGGTATTCAGTCAGAAAGATTTCAAATATTTGAATAATTTCATTTGTGGTTACTAGAATAATGCGTGAAAAATAAATGACTTCAAAAGGAATATAGAAAATTATTGACAAAAGAATTTCCTTATTATTACTTTAATAAATATATTAATGAACTTAGAATTTATCTGCATAACACACGTGTTACTTAGATGTTGTTATTATGTAGAAATATTTATGATTATATAGAAGTACATTATGTAGAATAGTATTATGTAAATATTGTATTATGTAGAAATAATATGAGAAACAAAATATAGTAAATAAATACGATAGAAATGAAATATACGTAGTGGTACGAAATATACGATATATTAAATATACGTACTGAAATTACATTACATTTATGGCATGCATTCTTTTGTATTTTGCTAGGAAAAAAAAAAATCCAATGTTAAGTAAATGCAACATTTGCATAGCTTGAACATACAAATCATTGTGCAAAGACTTTGAAACATTGACTACTATTTCCATGGACAACAAGACAACATTTCTCCAATAACTCAAACCTCGAAATAAACACACATACACCCTCACACCTTTTGCAATGCTAAAATGAATCCTCATCACGTAATTGCAATCCGAAAAGGCTGCAATGGCTGATATGGGCGAATGAAGAGATTCAACTTGGGCAAGCTATGCAAATAAAAGACACACGCGCTACTTTTCGTCATCGAAGTAGAAAGTCAATATTGACATTCACCAATAGAACGAAATTTAGAAAATCTTGTTTCCACGAAAATATTCATTCAAAAGGAAATACCGAGAAAGTGTTATGAGAAAGTTCGGTCGGGCAGAAAACGATTTGTATTTGCCACCCCCCACCCTCCCTTGTATGTGCGTTGTTTTTTGGAGAGAAACATTGTATGCTGTGAGATGTTTACTTTATCTTAGGCCCCCCTTCATTCTGTTGACCCCCTCCCCCCCTGATGCCTGAAGGAAATGAATGCTTTCGGCATTTTGAATTGGTTATCATTTCTATATGACTAGTTTTAGATTTAATGTACGTGTGTTTGTGTGTGTGTGTGTGTTACGATGCTGAAAGACTTATGCTTAGTGTTGGAAAGATTTAAATTCTCATTACTAGAGTGGAAAAATTGAAGAAAAGTATTAAAAAAATTAAACACACTGAATTTATTTTGTTGATGTAAGCCTTTGTTAAAGAAAATTGCATTCTGGAAAAAAAAAAAAAAAAATGTTACTTAAACTAGGTTTTCCGTTAGATAAGGACATATTTAACTTTGTTTTATTTTTTGTTGTGACTAGGAAAACTAAGTAATAAACATCTCAAATCAATCAATTTTTCTATTTTTTGATACTTAGTATAATTTATATGTTAAAAGACATTTCAAAAATATTTAATTATATTTACTTCGATATTCATTATATTTTTTAAAAAGGCATCGATTATTAAGTTTCATTGAGAGTATTAATTATACGTTGCATATTAAAATATAAAAACAGGAATTAATGAACAAATCTAAATAAAAAAGCAAAAACAAAGTTATAGTATAATTATATATTTAAAAATTAAAAGGAAATAGTATATTTAAAGTGATTTCTTCTCGATGAATAAAATTTTTTTTAAAATTTTGTAAACGCCTAACTTTCAAAAGATCTGAATAAGTGAGTGAAAAATAACATTTCTAAAGCTTGTTTTGTAACTTATGCCACTTGGTCGACAGCAACATCCAGACGAAGACCATGGACGCGTGTGTTCTTAAACAATGAAACGACTAGTCATGATAAAGGTAAAAAATGCAGCTTCTGTTTTTTCTTTAATTTGTGCACAAAATATGAGGTCTTTGACATCTTCGTTTGGGTACCAAAAAAAATTTCCATTTATTTCTTGAAAAATCTCCTTTGGGTACTCAAAAGAAGATAATCTTATTTTTCCCCAACAGGTTATATCCCCGGGCGTACTTGCATTTTAATCACCTTTTGCTATATGCATGGGCAACAGTGGGGGTATTCTTTAACCCGACACTCACGTAACAAGCTAAAGCTTAAATTGCCACATCAAAATGATGACCAACTTGGTAACTAATTATCAGTTTCTGTACGATTAGTTTTAGATTTAAGGTACGAGTGTTTGTATGTTACGACGACGTCAAACTTATGCTTTAATATTGGGAAGATTTAAATTCTCATTACTAGAGTGGAAGAAATTGAAGAAAAAGTATTAAAAACTAAACACATTGAACTTATTTCGTTGATGTCAAATTTGTTAAAGAAAATTGTACACCAGGAAAAAAAATAAATTTAAAAGTATTACTTTAACCGAGGTATTCAGTCAGATAAGATACATTTTAAATATTTTAATATTTCTTTTAAATAGGAAAACAAAATAATGCGTGGAAATCTTTTATATGTTTTAATAAATTTGATACTTTTAAAGGCAAATAGTGCTTTTGACAAATGTAATAAAAATTTCATTATTGCATTCAATAAAATAAATGAACTTATAAATTTATCTGCATAACACGTGTAAACTTAGAATGTTGTTATTATGTAAAATATTTATGATTATATAGAAGTATATTATGTAGAATGTTGTATTATGTAGAATAATGTATTATTTAGAAGAATTATTATGAGAGGAACAAAATATGTTTATTTTAAAAATACATATATACTAGAAAAAATATACGTAGTGGCACGAAATATATGATATATTAAATATACGTATCGAAGATTACATTACATTTATGGAATGCTTCTTTTGTATTTTGATAAAATCATGAAATGAAAAAAGCAATGTTAAGTAAATGCAACATTTGCATAGCTAGAATATACAAATCATTCTGGAAAGACTTTGAAACATTGACTACTATTTCCATGGACACCAAGACAAAATTTCTCCAATAACTTCATTACTTGAAGTAAATACACATGCCACCTCACGCCTTCTACAACACTAAAACGAATCCTCATCACGTAATTGCAATCCAAAAAGACTGCAACGGCTGATATGGGCGAATGAAGAGATGCAACTTGGGCAAGCTATGCAAATAAAAGACGCGCCCGCGTGCTACTTTTCGTCATCGAAGTAGAAAGCCAATATTGACATTCACCAATAGAACGGAAGGGGAGAAAAATCTTGTTTCCACCCAAAATATTCATTCAAGAGGAAATAACGAGAAATTGTTATGAGAAAGTTCGGTCGGGCAGAAAACGATTTGTATTTGCCATCCACCCCCCACCCTCCTGTGTGCGTTGTGTTTTTGGAGAGAAACTTGTGTGCTGTGAGATGTTTACCTTATCTTAGCCCCCCCCCTCTTCATTTTGTTGACCCCCTCCCCCTTATGTCCGAAGGAAATGAATGCTTTCGGCATTTTGAATAGGTTATCAGTTTCTGTACGATTAGTTTTAAATTTAAGGTAATGGGTGTGTGTATGTTACGACGACGTAATACTTATGCTTTAGTATTGGGAAGATTTAAATTCTCATTACTAGAGTGGAAGAAATTGAAGAACAAGTATTAAAAAAAAAAACTAAGCACATTCAACTTATTTCGTTGATGTAAGAATTTGTTAAAGAAAATTGCACTCGAGGAAAAAAATAAATTTAAAAGTATTACTTTAACCGAGGTTTTCAGTCGGAGAAGATACATATTTAACATCGTTTTATTTCTGTTTTGAAAACAAAATAATGCACATTGGAAATCAATCAAGGTTTCTATATTTTTAATACTTTTAAAGGCAAATATGGTTTTCAGCTTTCAAATATTTGAATAATTTCATTTGTGGTTAATAGAATAAAGCGTGAAAAATAAATGAATTCAAAAGGAATATAGAAAATTATAGACAAATGAATTTCCTTATTATTGCTTTAATAAATATATTAATGAACTTACAGAATTTATCTGCGTAACACACGTGTTACTTAGATGTTGTTATTATGTAGAAATATTTATGATTATATAGAAGTACATTTTGTAGAATGTTGTATTATGTAGAATATTGTATTATGGAGAAGTTCAATTATTAGAGGAACAAAATATGCAAAGTAAATAATACGATATATATACGAGTAGAAACGAAATATACGTAGTGGAACGAAATATACGATATATTAAATATACGTACTGAAATTACATTACATTTATGGCATGCATTCTTTTGTATTTTGCTAGGAAAAACCAATGTTGAGTAAATGCAACATTTGCATAGCTTGAACATACAAATCGTTGTGCAAAGACTTTGAAACATTGACTACTATTTCCATGGACAACAAGACAACATTTCTCCAATAACTCCAAACCTCGAAGTAAGCACACATACACCCTCACACCTTTTGCAATGCTAAAATGAATCCTCCTCACGTAATTGCAATCCGAAAAGGCTGCAACGGCTGACATGGGCGAATGAAGAGATTCAACTTGGGCAAGCTATGCAAATAAAAGACACACGCGCGCTACTTTTCGTCATCGAAGTAGAAAGTCAATATTGACATTCACCAATAGAACGGAAGTGGAGAAAAATCTTGTTTCCACGAAAATATTCATTCAAAAGGAAATACCGAGAAAGTGCTATGAGAAAGTTCGGTCGGGCAGAAAACGATTTGTATTTGCCACCCCACCCTCCACACTCCTTCCTATGTGCGTTGTGTTTTTGGAGAGAAAATTGTGTGCTGTGAGATATTTACCTTATCTTAGTCCCACCTCCCTTCATTCTGTTGACCCCCTTCCCCCTGATGCCTGAAGGAAATGAATGCCTTCGGCATTTTCAATTGGTTATCAAATTCTGTATGACTAGTTTTATATTTAAGGTACGTGTGTGTTGCGATGCCGAAACACTTATGCTTTAGTATTGGAAAGATTTAAATTCTCATTACTAGAGCGGAAGAAATTGAAGAAAAAGTATTAAAAACTAAACACATTCAACTTATTTCGCTGATGTAAGCCTTTGTTAAAGAAAATTGCATTCGCGAAAAAAATTAAAGTTGAAAGTGTTACATTAAACGAGGTTTTCATTCAGGTAAGAGACATATTTAACTTTGATTTATTTTGGTTACGACTAGGAAAACTAAATAATGCACAACAGAAATCAATCAATTTTTCAATATTTTTTATGCTTAATAACAGTGTTTTAGTTTTCAGATATTTAAATAATTTATTTATGTTCTGTAAAATAATGAGTCAAAAATAATTGAATTAAAAAGGAATACAGAAAACTTTTAATACATGAATTTTTTTACTATTTTAATAATATATTCAAAAGATTGAGTTAAAATGAGTAATAAATTAAATAGTTTCGTTTTAAAAACGCAAATTCTTCAAAGAATTTATTTTTATTTGTGAATTTTAAAAACAAATTTTTACTCATATATATTTACAGTTTAAATCAACTTAGTGAATATAAATAATTTTATTGTAGCCATAACCATAAAACTGAAGGATATGCAACTTATATTTTAAAAAAGATTGTTTCAACAAACATTTACTGCGCTATACATTGTATTTTAGGAAAGGAATTGGTTATTAGATTTGATTGAAAATATGCTTACGACTTTTTGATATATTACAAATTAAAATCAAAAGGCCGAATTAATAAACAAATTAAAATGAACAAAAACAAAACTAAAATAACTTATAATGTAATAATATATTACAAAATTAAAGGCCGAATTAATAAACAAATTAAAATGAACAAAAACAAAACTAAAATAACTTATAATGTAATAATATATTACAAAATTAAAATAAAAACACATATTTAAAGTGATATCTTCTCTATGAATATATTTTCCTCTTTTTAAACACAAAACTTTAAAATTCAGAATAACTAGATTGTGAAAAATGTGTTTCCACAAGTTTGTTGTGGTTTCTTATCCCACTTGGTTGACAGCAACATCTAGACAATGTCCGTCACACCGTGTTCTCAAATCGACGAGTCATGACAAAGGGTAAAAGCTAAAGCATCTTTTTTGTCCTTGACCCTACGCTACAAAGTCATGATGCACCCAATGGAAGAGGTGTGACTTTACCCCAGCCGGTTATACCCCCGCTCACTAGATACCCAAATACCAATTAAGTCGTCTTTTACGACATGCATGGGCTGTAAAGGGACTATTCTAACCCAGGCCCACACGGGACAAGCTCCTAAAGCTTAAATTGACACATCAAAAGGCTGACCAACCAACTTTATGTGAATCTCTTACTGTGATTAAATTGAATTATTTACAATATAACAGTTAAAGATAGTTTTAATTGTTAGAAAGTGACAGCATTTATAAAGAATCGGCATCTGGCTGGCGGGAATTTTTCGGGTCTGTATTTCACATGAACCTCAAATACATAGCTGTTTCCCTTCAAATTTTCTTTCAAGTCGATGCCCTTTTTTTTCATCCTTTGGTGGGTGAATTTTAGCATATATATACGTGATAACAATTTTTCCACAGATATTCAATAATAAAAAAAATGTGAGAGTTTGAAATAATTGCCTTTATGTTAAAAATCAAGGATTTTTGAAAACGGTAAATAAAGTAAAACAACATTTGTGCATCTAAAAATATAGCTAAGTATACAAACATTCTTTAAAAAATTATCTATAAGTAATAAAGTAATATGTATGTGTGTGTGTGTAGGTTCATTTTAAAAACGCCTTTCCTCAAAGTTCTCTTCTCCATGATACAAATATATATTAAGAATTATGTTTCATTTTTGTATTTTTATCGACCTTTGCATTTCGGAATCTAAATGTTTTTCATCTTAATTTTGTTTTCGATGCTGTTTGCGAATAAATTGTTTTTAGTCTCCTCTGTACAATAGATAATTAAATGACTTTAATTTTCATTCATTTACACTATATTTATCATTTTTGTAACATCTCTAACGGGTTGTTTTGAAAAAAAAAACCAGTAAAAGTAAATAAATACCTGTTAATTGCATAACCTAAATACAAATATTTTACCAAAACATGCATGCGTCACAAAAACTATAATACACAAATTTTAAAAATTTTCTGTGTTTAATTTTTGCGTATTTTTTTTCCTATGCCATAATGACACAACAATCCGGAAATTGAATGGGTTTCTTCATGATACTCCAAAATTTCCATTTATTTTCTGAAAAAGATACTCGTCTATCTAGAAAAGAAAATAAGCAATGAATAATTCATTTTTCTTTCTATATTCGTAATCGATGCTTGACAGAAATCCCCGTCCGTTTTTAATGGTAATACACTTGCATTTTAAAAGAATCCATATTGTTAATATATTATTGCGTAGATCTTGTAGGAAATGTTTGACTTTTAAAGCAAGAAAGTAAACGTTGAATAATTTATCACCGGTTTCCAGAATAGAAAAATATTTTTATACGTCTCTTCTTCTTCTTCTCCTAAAATTAAGTATAAAACTAGCCTTAGGGGTGGCAAGAGAAAGCACGGCTTATGTTAATATTCATATTTTGGAATGCGTATTTTGTTTACTTAAAAAATAAGTTAGTTTAAAAGATTGTGATATTGAGACAAAGCAGATGCAGATTATTCTGTTTTTATTTCTTGGTATTTTACCATTTGTATTCATGGCAGTCATGCACATATAAAAATACAATATATAATCACATATATAAAATAAACATATAATATTATGCAATAAAGCGTTTTAAATTATACTTTTCTATATCACAAAAGCGTTTGAAAACGCATAACTTATTTCCATTCATAAAGCTTGTATATTACCCTCGTAATATTTATATTTAAATATGGCTCTGTTGTAGTAAAATATTTAAAACAACTAACAGCTAAATTTACTTATTAACATAGAGGGCTAACGACAAATTACAAGACTTTCTTTCACTTAACTGTATTATAAAAAGTTTTCTCTTACTCCATTTCAGATAGTGTTTTTACTACAGATAGTTGAAAGTTGCTCTTAACTTTAGTATATTATGTAGAATGTTGTATTATGTAGAAGTAAATATGATAATTTAGAAGTATATTATGTAGAATGTTGTATTATGTTAGAGGTAAATATAATAATTTAGAAGTATATTATGCAGACGTTCAAACATTAGAGAAACAAATATGTAAAATAAATAATACGAAAGATACGTAGTTGTAGGAAATATGCGATATATAAAATATACGTATTGAAAATACATCACATTTATGCAAAGCCTTCTTTGTATTTTGCTAGGAAATTCAAAATTAAAATCATGAAATGAGATTTCCAAAAACAATGTTAAGTAAATGCACCATTTGCATAGCTAGAATATACAAATCATTCTGGAAAGACTTTGAAACATTGACTACTATTTCCATGGACACCAAGACAAAATTTTCTCCAATAACTTCATTACTTGAAGTAAATACTCATGCACCCTCACGCCTTCTACAATACTAAAACGAATCCTCATCACGTAATTGCAATCCAAAAAGGCTGCAATGGCTGATATGGGCTAATGTAGAGATTCAACTTGGGCAAGCTATGCAAATAAACGACACAAGCCGCGCGCTACTTTTCGTCATCGAAGTAGATAGTCAATATTGACATTCACCAATAGAACGGAAGGGGAGAAAAATCTTGTTTCCACCCAAAATATTCATTCAAAAGGAAATAACGAGAAAGTGTTATGAGAAAGTTCGGTCCGGCAGAAAACAATTTGTATTTGCCATCCACCCCCACCCTCCTGTGTGCGTTGTGTTTTTTGGAGAGAAACTTGTGTGCTGCGAGATGTTTACCTTATCTTAGCCCCCCTCTTCATTTTGTTGACCCCCTCCCTCCCCCTTATGTCCGAAGGAAATGAATGCTTTTGGCATTTTGAATTGGTTATCAATTTCTATATGACTAGTTTAGATTTAAGGTATGCGTGTGTGTTCCGATGCTGAAAGACTTATACTTCAGTATTGGAAAGATTTAAATTCTCATTACTAGAGTGGAAGAAATTGAAGAAAAAGTATTGATAAAAAACTAAACACATTCAACTTATTTTGCTGATGTCAACCTTTGTTAAAGAAAATTGCATTCGAAAAAAAAAAAGAAAAGTTGAAAGTGTTACTTTAAACGAGGTTTTCAGTCAGATAAGATACATATTTAACTTGGTTTTATTTTCTTTGTAACTAGGAAAACAAAATAATGCACATCGGAAATCGATTATTGTTTTAATAATTTTGATACTTTTAAAGGCAAATAGTGCTTTTCGTTTTTAAATGTGTAAATAATTTAAATAATGTTCAATAAAATAATATATAAATAATAATGAAAAATAAATGAAGTAAAAATTAATACAGAAAACTATTGATGCATGAATTTTATTATTATTATCTTAATAATGTACTCGAAAGATTAAGTTAAAATGAGTAATAAATCAAATAGGTTTATTTTAAAAACACAAATTCTTCAAAATATTTTTTTTCCGTACGTTTTGAAAAAAAATTATTAAAAATTATTTTTATCGTGCAAGAAAATCCAACGACTAATTTCAGTCATTCATAAATTCAGTTCAAAAGCAATGTTAAGTAAATGCAACATTTGCATAGCTTGAATATACAAATCATTGTGGAAAGACTTTGGAACATTGACTACTATTTCCATGGACACCAAGACATGGGGGTCGTTAATTATTAATCTCCAATATCCTTCTCTCCTTGAATAATAATGAAACGAACATCTCAAAAGCAATACTAAGTAAATGCAACATTTGCATAGCTATACAAATCATTGTGGAAAGACTTTGGAACATTGACTACTATTTCCATGGACACCAAGACATGTCGTTAATTATTAATCTCCAATATCCTTCTCTCCTTGAATAATAATGAAACGAACATCTCAAAAGCAATACTAAGTAAATGCAACATTTGCATAGCTTGAATATACAAATCATCAAAGACTTTGGAACATTGACTACTATTTCCATGGACACCAAGACATGGGGGTCGTTACAATATCCTTCTCTCCTTGAATAATAATGAAACGAACATCTCAAAAGCAATACAAGTAAATGCAACATTTGCATAGCTTGAATATACAAATCATTGTTTTGGAACATTGACTACTATTTCCATGGACACCAAGACATGGGGGTCGTTATTAATCTCCAATATCCTTCTCTCCTTGAATAATAATGAAACGAACATCTCAAAAGCAATACTAAGTAAATGCAACATTTGCATGTATACAAATCATCGTGGAAAGACTTTGGAACATTGATACTATTTCCATGGACACCAAGACATGGGGGTCGTTAATTATTAATCTCAATATCCTTCTCTCCTTGAATAATAATGAAAAACATCTCAAAAGCAATACTAAGTAAATGCAACATTTGCATACTTGAATATACAAATCATTGTGGAAAGACTTTGGAAATTGACTACTATTTCCATGGACACCAAGACATGGGGGTCGTTACGAAATAATATCCTTCTCTCCTTGAATAATAATGAAACGAACATCTCAAAAGCAATATACAACATTTGCATAGCTTGAATATACAAATCATCGTGGAAAGACTTTGGAACATTGACTACTATTTCCATGGACACTTCTTTTATTATTTCTCTCCTTGAATAATAATGAAAAACATCTCAAAAGCAATGTTAAGTAAATGCAACATTTGCATAGCTTGAATATACAAATCATTTTGGAAAGACTTTGGAACATTGAACTATTTCCATGGACAACAAGACATGGGGGGTCGTTAATTATTAATCTCCAATATCCTTCTCTCCTTGAATAATAATGAAACGAACATCTCAAAAGCAATACTAAGAAATGCAACATTTGCATAGCTGGAAGATACAAATGATTGTGGAGCCTACTACTTCCATGGACACCAAGACAAAAATTTCTCCAATAACTCCAATCCTTGAAGTAAACATTCATACACCCTCACACCTTTTGCAATACTAAAATGAATCCTCATCACGTAATTGCAATCCAAAAAAGGCTGCAATGGCTGAATGAAGAGATTCAACTTGGGCAAGTTATGCAAATAAAAGACACACACGCGCGCTACTTTTCGTCAATCGAAGTAGAAAGTCAATATTGACATTCACCAATAGAACGGAAAGGGGAGAAAAATCTTGTTTCCTCGAAAATATTCATTCAAAAGGAAATACCGAGAAAGTGCTATGAGAAAGTTCGGTCGGGCAGAAAACGATTTGTATTTACCACCCCACCCCCACCCCCCCCCTATGTGCGTTGTGTTTTTGGAGAGAAAATTGTGTGCTGTGAGATGTTTACCTTATCTTAGACCCCCCTCTTCATTCTGTTGACCCCCTGCCTCCCCCCTTATGCCTGAAGGAAATGAATGCTTTTGGCATTTTGAATTGGTTATCAATTTCTATATGACTAGTTTTAAATTTAAGGTGCGTGTGTGTATGTGTGTGAGTGTTACAACGCCGAAAGACTTATGCTTCAGTATTGGGAAGATTTAAATTCTCGTTACTAGAGTGGAAGAAATTGAAGAAAAGGTATTAAAAAAACTAATCACATTCAACTTATTTTGCTGATGTAAGTCTTTGTTAAAGAAAATTGCCTTCGTGGAAAAAAAAAATAAATTAAAAATATTACTTTAAACGAGGTTTTCGGTTAGATAAGGTACATATTTAACTTTATATTATTTTTGTTGCGATTATGAAAAGAAAATAATGCACAACGGAAATCGATAAATATTTCAATATTTTTGATACTTTTAAAAAATAAATAGTGTTTTTGTTTTCAAATGGGTAAATAATTTCTTTTATGTTCAATAAAATAATGCGTGAAAAGTAATTGAATTAAAAAGGAATAAGAAAAACTATTGATACATTAATTTTATTATTATTATTTTAATAATATTTTTGAAAGATTGAGTTAAATGTGCAATAAATTAAATGGATTCGTTTTTAAAAAACATATTCTTCAAAGTATTAATTTTTGTCCATATATTTTGTTATAAAAATATTTTTTTTTATAAATCCCAAATATATTTAGTGAAAATCAAACAAGAAAGCGAATATAAATAATTTATTGTATTCATAAATATAAAATTGAAGAATATGAACTTATATTTCAAAAGATGTTTCAGCAATCATTTATTTATATTTATTTGGACACATTATATATTGCATTTTATTGAAAGTATGCATCGATTATTTATTCCATTGATAGTATGAAATTATAAAACTATAATCATAAAATTGAAGATTATGGAACTTATATTTTAAAGAAGCTTCAGCAAATATTAAAATTTATAATATACATTTTATTTTTATAAAATGACAAATATAAAAACACAGTATATAATTATAAATTTATAGCCATAAAATTGGAGATATTTATTTTTCTATTTTAAAAGATCTTTTAAAACTTTTGACTATGTCTACGTTTTAAAAGATATGATTTTTGATTGTCAGTATGTAATTGTATACTAAAAATTAAAATAAAAAACCCAAATTAATAAAAATAAATAAATAACAATAGACATACTTAATGGGATTTCTTCTCGATGAATATATTTTCTTTTAAACTTTTTATAAGCATGACTTTTAAAAGTTTTGTATAACTACCATTGAACAAATATGTTTCCTAAAGCTTAAATTACCACATCCAAATTTTGACCATTTATTGTGTCACAAAGACATGCGACACCAAGAACATCTTATCCTATTGCTGGTAATTGTAACTATTCACATTATAATTGTGAAAGATAATTTTAATTATCACAAAGTGACAGCGTTTGAAAAAAAAAATCTTCATTAGAATTCAGGCTGGCTGATGGGAGTTTTCCGTGTTTATATTCATAAAAATGCAGAGCTGTTAGACCTCAAATTCCTTCTGAAAATCCTCTTTTCAGCATCCGTTAGTATGTGGTTTGTTTCATATATAGGGAGAACAAGAGGCATATAAATATTCAATAATAATAGTAAAAGGCAAGCTTTTTAAACGCCTATCTATATGCACTCACCGGGTATTGCTAAGTTTGTAAACCGGTGCAGCCCTTGCTTTTGGCATAAAAAAAACTGTCTTAGTATTTGCCAGATGCATTAGATAAAAAACCTATTCAAAAAAATCATGGATTTTTGAAAAAAAAATGTTAAATGAAGTTAATCGGCAGTTGTGAATTTAAAATATATATATTATGCATTATAGAATATGTATTATGCATTATTGTTTAAAAAATTAAACATTATATAAATATATATATATATATAACTATTTATTAGAAACTGTATCGCCTTTTCTAGTTCTTATCTATGTGATACGAATATATGTTAAAATTTATTTTTATTTTATGATATTTTTTTAATTATATTTTATATTTTATATTATTAATTTATGTAATTATATTTAATTTTTTTGTAAATTTATCTGTCGTTGCATCTCGGAATCTAAACGATTCATTCTTAATTTTGTTTTTAATGACATTGCCAAATGAATTGCTTTTAATCGCATCTATAAATATATATTTTAAATGACTTACATTCATTTCTACTAAATTTATTATTTTGCTAACATCTATAACGGCTTGTTTTAAAACAAGTAGTATAATTTTTTTTTTTAAAGTCAATTTAATTTTTTTTTCACAACATTACAGAAAGTCCTTTATAAATAAAAGTTGAAATTTTCCTCTTTATTTTTGTCATCTATTGGTAGATACATACAACTTAAATTGTAAATCTAAAATTAATTAATTTAATTTAATTAATGCATTAATATTTTTTTTTAAACTGTATTAACATCAAGTGTCATCCACTTCAATTTCAAAAAATGTATTAGAACTTGAGTGGATGCATAAAAAGTATTTTATTAACGATTGAAAATTTGAACAAGATATATATAGGGAGAGTGTGAACTAATAGCAGGAATTGAAAAAAAAATGTAAAAGTAAAGAAATACGTGTTAATTGCATAACCTAAATATAAATATTTGACCAAAAACATGTCTGCGTCACAAAAACAGCAATATATAAATTTTAAAATTCTTCTGTGCTTAATTTTTGTATATTTTTTTCTATTATGCCATAATGACACAACAATCCAGAAATTGAATGGGTTTCATCATGATACTCCAAAATTTCCATTTATTTTCTGCAAAAGATGCCTGTCTATCCCGAAAAGAAAATAAACAATGAATAATTCATTTTTTTCTTTCTGTATTCGTAATCGATGCTGACAGAAATCCCCGTCCGTTTTTAATGGTAATACACTTGCATTTTAAAAGAATCCGCATTGTTAATATATTATTGCGCAGATCTTGTAGGAAATGTTTGATTTTTAAGGCAAGAAAGTAAACGTTGAATAATTTATCACCGGTTTCCAGAATAGAAAAATATTTTTATACATCTCTTCTTCCAAAATTAAGTATAAAACTAGCCTTAGGGGGCGGCAAGAGAAAGCGCGGCTTTTGTTAATATTCATATTTTGGAATGCGTATTTTGTTTACTTAAAAAATGAGTTAGTTTACAAGATTGTGATATTGAGACAAAACAGGAGCAGATTTATTCTGTTTTTATTTCACCATTTGTATTCAGGGCAGTTATCTACATATGGCAGTCATGTACATATTCATGGTAGTCATCTACATAATATGTTAAAATAAACATACAATGATGTACAATAAACTTTTATATTATACATTACTATATCTTAAAAGTGATTTAAATCACATAATGTATTTCAATGCATAAAGCTTATGTTGAATGTTGTATTTTCAGAATTTCCATTTTTAGAGGAACAAAAAATATGTAAAGTAAATAATACGTAATATACCAGTAGAAACGAAATATACATAGTGGTACGAAATATACGATATAAAAAACATACATATATAAATTACATTACTTTTATGTCAGCCTTTTTTGCATTGTGCAAAGTAAATTCGAAATTTAAAATCATGAAACGAACATTTCAAAAGCAATGTTAAGTAAATGCAACATTTGCATAGTTGAAACATACAAATCATTGTGAAAGACTTTGAAACATTGACTACTATTTCCAGGACACCAAGACAAAATTTCTCCAATAACTTCAATACTTGAAGTAAATACTCATGCACCCTCACGCCTTTTACAATGCTAAAACGAATCCTCGTCACGTAATTGCAATGCAAAAAGGCTGCAATGGCTGAGATGGGCGAATGAAGAGATTCAACTTGGGCAAGCTATGCAAATAAACGACACACACGCGCGATACTTTTCGTCATTGAAGTAGCAAGTCGATATTGACATTCACCAATAGAACGGAAGGGGAGAAAAATCTTGTTTCCAACCAAAATATTCATTCAAAAGGAAATACCGAGAAAGTGTTATGAGAAAGTTCGGCCGGGCAGAAAACGATTTGTATTTGCCACCCCACCCCCTGCCTCCTGTGTGCGTTGTATTTTTGGAGAGAAACTTCTGTGCTGTGAGATGTTTACCTTATCTTAGGCCCTCCCTTCATTCTGTTGACCCCCCCACCCTTAAGCCAGAAGGAGATGAATGCTTTCGGTATTTTTGAATTAGTTATCAATTTCTATATGACTAGTTTTAGATTTAAGGTATGCGTGTGTATGTGTGTGTGTGTGTGTTACGATGCAGAAAGGCTTATGCTTTAGTATTAGAAAGATTCAAATTCTCATTACTAGAGTGGAAGAAATTGAAAAAAAAAAAGTATTAAAAAAACTAAACACATTCAACTTATTTTGCTGATGTAAACCTTTGTTAAAGAAAATTACATTGGAGAAAAAAAAATGTAAAAGTGTTACTTTAAACAAGGTTTTTAGTCTGATAAGATACATATTTAACTTTGTTTTATTTTGTTGTGACTAGGAAAACTAAATAATACACAACGGAAATCAATCAATGTTTCAATATTTTTGATACTTTTAAAAGCAAATTCGTGTTTTTAGTTTTAAAATTTTTAAATAATTTAATTTATGTTCAATAAAATAATGCATGAAAAATAATTGGATTAAAGCAAAAGACAGAAAACTTTTGATACGTTATTGATTTGTTATTATTATTTTAATAATATACCCGAAATATTGAGAAAAAATGTGTAATAAATTAAATAGTTTTATTTTAAAACACAACTTCTTGAAAGTATCTATTTTTTTTATTCGTACGTTTTGAAAAAATATATTTTTGATCATAAATCTCAAATATTTACAGTGAAAATCAAACACGTTAGTGAATATAAATAATTTTATTGTATCCATAACCATAAAACTGAAGAATATGGAATTTATATTTTAAACGATTGTTTCAGCAAACATTTACTTCACTATACATTGTATTTTAGGAAAGGAATTGGTTATTTGATTTGATTGAAAGTATGTATTCGGTTTTTTTTTATATATTACAAACAAAAATAAAAAAAAAATGGAATTAATAAACAAATTAAAATGAAGAAAAACAAAACTAAAATAAATTATAATGTAATTATATATTTTAAAATTAAAATAAAAACACATGCTTAAAGTGGTTTCTTCTCCATGAATATAGTTTCTTCATTTTAAACGCATTTTTAAAAGCTCTGAATAGCTTGATTTTAAAAATATGTTTTCTGAAGCTTGCTGTTGTTTCTTTTCCCACTTGATCGACAGCAACATCTAGATCATGATGACATGTTGTCTATATTCAATCTAGATTCAATCTAGTTTACAACTAGTCTATAGTGTCAACATATAGTCCATGAGAGATTGTTTTCTCAAACAATTAACCGACGAGCCAAATAAAGGATAAACAAAGACTGTTTCTTTTTGTCCTTGATCTTGTGTCACAAAGACATGCGACACCAAGGGCAGAAGCCTGACTTTACCCCATCCGTTTATACCCCCGGGCACTGGGTACCCATTTTATTCGCCTTTTACGACATGCATGTATTACAGTAGTGCTATTCTACCCAGGACAAGCACACAAAGCTTAAATTGTCACATCCAATCTGACCAACGATTTGTGTGAGCATATCCTACTGTGGTTAATTTTAATTATTCACGAAATAATAGTGAAAGATAATTTTAATTGTTAGAAACCGATAGCGTGTGTAAAGTGCCTACCTGCTGGAAGGTTTCCTGGTTTGTCTATCACATAAACCTCAAATACAGAGCTGTTATACCTGAAATTCCTTCCAAAAGGCAATGCCCTCTTTTCAGCTTCCGTTGGTAGGTGGTTTGAAACATGTATAAGTGAGAACTCGAAGCCCACAGATATTCAATAATAAAAAAATGAGAGCCTTTGAAACACCTACCTGCTTAAAAAATCATGAATTTCTGAAAAACATTAAATGAAGTTAAACAACATTTGTGTAACTAAAAATAGTTACTTATGCATACATTATTGTAAAGCAATTATTGTTACATATAAAGAATTATATATAACCATTTTTTAAGAAACTGTATCACGGTTTCTAGTTCTCATCTACGTGATACGAATATAGGTTAAAAATTTATATTTTATTTTCTGAAAAAATATTTTAATTTATATATAACCATAACATAATTTTACATAATTTATGTAATTCGATTTTATTTTTGTAATTTTATCTATCTTTGCATCTCGTAATCTAAATGCTCGTACAATTCATCGTAATTTTATTTGTAATGATATTGCCTGATATTTTTTTTTAGTTTCATCTGCATCATAAATAATTAAATGACTTTAAATTTTCATCCATTTCTACTAAATTTATCATTTTGCTAACATCTATAATGGATTATTATAACAAAATGTAAAATAAATAAATACGTGTTAATTGCATAACCTAAATATAAATATTTGACCAAATCATGTCTGCATCACAAAAACTATAAATACATAAATTTTAAAATTCCTCTGTGCTTAATTTTTGTGTATATTTTTTCTACTATGCCATAATGACACAACAATCCAGAAATTGAATGGGTTTCTTCATGATACTCCAAAATTTCCATTTATTTTCTGAAAAAGATGCTCGTCTATCTAGAAAAGAAAATAAGCAATGAATAATTCATTTTTCTTTTCTATATTCGCAATCGATGCTTGACAGAAATCCCCGTCCGTTTTTAATGGTAATACACTTGCATTTTAAAAGAATCCACATTGTTAATATATTATTGTGTAGATCTTGTAGGAAATGTTTGACTTTTAAAGCAAGAAAGTAAACGTTGAATAATTTATCACCGGTTTCTAGAATAGAAAAATATTTTTATACATCTCTTCTTCTTCTTCCAAAATTAAGTATAAAACTAGCCTTAGGGGTGGCAAGAGAAAGCGCGGCTTATGTTAATATTCATGTTTTGGAATGCGTATTTTGTTTACTTAAAAAATAAGTTAGTTTAAAAGATTGTGATATTGAGACAAAGCAGATGCAGATTATTCTGTTTTTATTTCTTTGTATTTTACCATTTGTATTCATGGCAGTCATCTACATATGTTAAAATAAAACATACAATAATATGCAATAAAGCGTTTTAAACTATACTTTACTATATTTCAGAATTGGGTAAATCATATAATGTATTTCTATTCATGAAACTTGTATATCAACCCTTGTACTATTTATATTTAAATTTAGCTCTCTCTCTACTGTATTTAAATCATTAAAAACAAAATAATAGTTAAATTTATTTATAAATTTAGAGCTAGCCAGAAATTACTAGGCTTTCTTTTTACTTCACTGTATTATGTAAAATTTTCTATTACATCAAAATAAACATAATTTTCTACTGCAAATAGTTAAGAATTGCACTTGTATTTTAATAAATTAATGGCTTGTATTACAGTGAGTTAGTAGATGGTGCTACATAATAAATTGTTTTCTTGGCTAGCTAGGAAAACATGTGCCAACTAATGTCCATTGATATTATTTGATGGATAAAACAGAAGATAGATTCAGTAAAAAACAGTTACTTGACTGAAGATCTTGTTTTTAGTGCAAGAAAAGTTGTAGCTGCTTTCCTTATAGCCAAAAGATCTCCGTCGTCACCTTTAATTGGATTTTATCGTACAAAAATTTACGAAAAAGCACAATCTAATAATACTAAATGAAATGGAAAAATTAAGCAACTTGACGATTTAATTCTTCTTCGTAGGCGCAACAGCCCGTGGTAGACCGAGACGGTCTATATACTGGTAGAAATATACGAGTAGTATACGTAGTGGTACGAAATATAAGAATAGAAACGAAATATACGTAGTGGTACGAAATATACGTAGTGGTTACGAAATATGCGATATATAAAACATACATATTGAAATTACATTACTTTTATGTCAGCATTTTTGTATTGTGCAAGGAAAATCAAAAACTAAAATCAGGAAACGAATACTTCAAAATCAATGTTAAAGTAAATGCAATATTTGCCTATCTGAAAGATAAAATCATTGTGAAATCATTGATTACTTTTCGTATGAGTGCTATATTTCCATGGACACATGTTTTATGTAGATAATGGTTGTTATTATGTAGAAGTATTTATGATTATATAGAAGTATATTATGTAGAATGTTGTGTTATGTGAAAGTTCAATTTTTAGAAGAACTAAATATGTAAAGTATATAATACAAAATATAAAAATAGAAACTAAATACAGTGGCATGAAATATATGAGAAAAAGAAATACACGTGGTGGTACCCAATAGACGAGCAGAAATGAAATAAACGTAGTGGTACGAAATATACGGTATATAAATCCTACATATT